>LZPO01035436.1:0-11960 GCA_001675575.1 Neotoma lepida | reverse complement strand
GACGTTTACTTTTTTTTTTTTTACTCTTGCACATTGTGGATAAGAGAGATCAAACCCCACTATGCTTCTCGACAGACTTACAGAGTGATTTACACCTGACACTATCTGTGAGCCAGGATTTTCCAGTGGGTGGAGGCAAACTTCATTTTGTCTGTTATCAGTAGAAGAGCAGAGTGAGGGAACAGCTCTGTGTGATAGATGCCTCAAGGTTAGGGGTATGTGGGAAATAAACGTGGCTTTGACTCTTCAATGTGATTCCTTTCTGAGTCTCTCTTTTCAACATACATGGCTATGACATGTTCATTCAATATGGCAACACGTATTGAATGAACCAAATTTAAGATATATATATTTTTTCTCTTTGTGGTAACATTATTACTGGTAGAGTCTTATCCTTATGGCCAAGATTTTTCTTTTTTTGAGACAGGGTATTCTGTCTGTAGCTTTGTAGCCTGTCCTGGAACTCTCTCTGTAGACCAGACTAGCCTCAAACTCACAGAGATCGGCCTGCCTCTGCCTCCAAGTGCTGGAATAAAAGACATACACCACCATCGTCNAGCTAAGATTATTTTTAAAAAATATAATAATGAAGCAACAGCGTTTACTTTTATTATCACATGTGAAATGTTCCAAAGAATAACGAAGACAGCATAGTGGGACAGCCTGTAATACTAAACCTTGGGAAGTTGAAGGAGGGGAGGGTCAGGAGTTCAAGGCCACCCTTGGCTATATAGTGAGTTCAAGGCTAGCCTGGGCTTCAATGAGACTTTATCTTACACCCCCAACCCTAACAACAACAACAACAATAACAACAACAGAAAGCCAGAAAGATGTCAAAGAATATTTATCATTATTTTTTTTGTTAAAATGTGAATAACTAAGCCAGGCGGTGGTGTCACTTGCTTTTAANCCCAGCACTTGGGAGGCAGAGGCAGGCAGATCTCTGAGTTCTAGGCCAGCCTTTGCCTGGTCTACAGAGTGAGTTCTGGGACAGCAAGGGCTACACAGAGAAATGCTGTCTCAGCAAACAAAACAAAAACAAACAAACAAACAAACAAACAAACAAAGATGACTGTGTAAAATCACTTGCTGTCAGGGCTGATGACCTGAGTTTGAAGGAGAGAAGTGCTCTCTCCAGTTCTCCTCTTACCTGCTCCATAGCACTGTCCTCCCCACCACACAATAAATGAGTAAGTGTTTACACAACATAACATTTACTGCTTTATGTGTACAACTCAGTGATGTTGCAGTTCAGAACCATCCTATGCAGCTATCAATCCAATGTACTTCTGAACCCTGTCATCNTTTCCAAACACAAAGCTGATAACCACAAAACAATTGAGACCTCATTTCCTTTTCCCTTAGCCCCTGGAAACCACCATCCTAGTCTGTGTCTACGGCTTTAATTGTTTTCTCTTCTAAGGTGAGTGGCTCCCACAGTGTTTTCTTTTGCATCTCACCTACTTCACCATGTTTTCAAGCTGTGTTCCTGTTATAGTGTATTTCAGATTTTTATTCTCTTGTGAAGAAAGGATGATGTGCCATTGAAAAGTCTTGTTTGTTTTCTTTAACTGACTTACCTGTTCATAGAAATTTGGACTCTGTCCACCTTTGAAGGACTGTGAATATATTGTGCTGATATGAGAATAAGTGCAAATATCACACATCAGATGATCAAACATCTGTGTCTCCATTATTTTGCATATTTACACAGGGAAGGAATTTCTCTATTGTATGGTCAATTTATGTTCGTCTCATTTAAAAGTCATCCAGGGACAACACACAGTATATCTGTTCACATTTCTACAAAAGTGCAAAAGGTTTTCCATATCCTCTAGGTACTTGCTATTTTCTGATTACTCCATAGCATTAATATTAAGGGACACNATAGAGATCTTACTATGGTTTTGTTTGACATATCTCATAACACTGCTTATGGCAAGCATCCCAATTTCCTTGAAAATGTGTTTACTATANTNTAAGATTGTTATATATATATTAAAATATGTAAATATATTATGAATTATATGAAGTTAAAATTTAATTTTTGCTACATTTTGCTGTTTTCAGATAAAATGACCAAGTGAAAAATACACAAGCAACATAAAAANATTTGACCCTTTCTGGCTTTTTCCACCATTTCTAGAGTGTTCTAGCATGTAGAGAGTAGTAATTTGCATTAACATGTGTATAGATGCAACATTCAGTAATTAACTCTTGGCCTCCAGAGACAGCATGCCTAGCTGGGTGGGAATGGTGGCCTGCCACTTTCAGCTGAGCATGATTTTGGCTTGCTAACCCCCCCACCCCACCCTCAGCCTCCTCACCTGAAAGTTGGGGCAACACTAATCTGACTGTTGTGAGGATTAAGTGAAGAAACTTAGTGAAGTGTTCTGTGAGTTCCCAGCCTAGAGAACTGGTTTTGGAGAATATTGTGATTAACAGAGGAAGTTCAGAGCCCCCTCCATGAGACTTTCATCTAGATTTGTAGATAGCAAGTGTAGCTTGGATTTTTACTAGTGTGTTTCTGGTTGTTCATTAAAGCCCTCAGAATCTAACAAATGGAAAAGTCATTTCACTATCTTGAGTGGTATATTTTAAAATAAATATAAATATAAAATAAATATAAAATAAATAAAATAAAATAAATCACATGTTTTTTAAAAAACAAAATTAGAATGACACATATCTACATGGGTACATGTTAACACAATGACATTGTTAGACTTCATTTGGTGATAACATCAAAAAAGACTAAATCCACAGGCTGTAATGGATGGGAAGTTTACCTTAGAGGACACTCTTGGATGTAGAGAGCAAATGAAGTTCTGAATAAATGTGTATTGGTTGATATTAGCCAGCCATGTAAAGGCCGAAGTAAGACCTTGTGTCCATGAGAAATTGGCAAAGCCTTTCCCCTGGGTCAAGCTCAGTAAAACAAAGTTGTCCTCTGTCTAGGTACACATGTTCACAAACCATTGACCAGTGTGTGCAAACACTAGCTACTCTAACTTCTCTTCCTAGGTGTTTACAGCCCGAGACTGCCTGCCTATCGACACCTCNGACAGAAAGGCTAGCTAAACTCCTCCCACCTGTCCTGTGCATAATGAACAATCTAGGGTTCCAGGTTGTTGTGTGGTAGCTGGTGCCTCTCCATCAGAACCTAGAGATTACATGACCCCAGCTATTCTGTATCTGTCTGTCCTTTCTTCATTCCCTTGATGCTCTTAGTAAGGTTCTAAAGACCAAGCTGTGCTGGATGTGGCACCTGGAAACTTTTTCTGCCTTCTCCCTACTATGAATAGAAGGTTCTAGAGACCAAAATGGCATGAGACTTCATAGAACACATTTGAGGATGATTTCTTTAGTCCAATCTTATTTTATACATATTTGTTTCCATTGTGCAATCAAACGAGATAAATAATGGGAAGGAGAGGTGTGAGGGATGGAAATTATTTCTTAATGAAAACAAACAATGTGTAGCCCAATGTGAAGCCAATGTGTGACTCTAAGCAATGCCACTAGTTCTGTTGCCTTTTGTACATTAATTGCAAACATGTAAAAGAGAATCAAACGTATGTGCAAACACAAATAGATATGTAGTGCACAATAATCTTGTTTTAAACTGTTGCTCCCTCCATCTCCCCTGCTCCCCAATCCCTTGTCCCTTTTCTTTCTTAAGTTTTCCTCTTCCTCCACCTCCTTTAGCTATTCTTTTATGAACCATCTAGCCCAGGTCAGGTTTTATTATCTTTAGTTAAAAGTGGTTGTCGGAGTAAGGAGCAAAGAGCAAGTGCCCTTATCTTCATGCTGTTTAACAGCGTGTGTAAACACACAGTACACCAGCAGAAATGTCCCAGATGGAATGAGCACAGCAGTCAAAACTCTACAGATCATGCTGTCCTTATGGCATGTATTCATTTTTGCATGATGAATGGATGCAAGAAGTGATCATTAGGAAACATAATGGTCTCTGATGATGTATTTATGACACGGAAAGATGTCATGTGATGAAGTGTTTACAACATGTAATGAGGTTGTGTAACAATCTCTTTACAGCCCGCAATTACATCGACTAATTCCTTATAAAAATACTCAACAATGTGCTGTTCGCGTGCACGTACTTGATATCCAGCACTTTTGTAAGGAGCGCCCTGTGCTGCGGAATCCAACAGCTTGCATAACTCAGTACTGTTTCCTATCTAAAGCCTAGAAAAGATCCTGGGTGTTTAGTTAGGAGACTCCAAGAATTTTCTCTTATTGGAGGTGACAGGGTAACTAATATAAGGCATATGTGTTGACATTCTCATGAACTGGAGTACTCGAGGGTGGCTTTACACCTGGGATAACCATCTTGATGTATATTCCCTTTTGTTGAAGCCAGGGAAGTAGTGGGTCCTTCTGCAATCTGTCATCTGGAATGATTAATGTTTGGACCACACTTTCCACTTCAGCCTTCTATGTATCTTTTACCCTATTTTACTAATGAAGAACATAGCTTAAAGGCCACAGAATAGTAAAATAAGGACAGAAAATATTTCCTTTATGAAGTCATAGATATAATATGTGTAATGTGGGATGGGGTAAGAGCTGCTATGTGTTTGCATTCATCTGGCAACACCTAAAATGAGCCCTGAACCTTTTGCCCAAATGTGAGCTCCTAGATGTAGTGAGGAAAATCTGAATCCATCCTGCAAGGGACAGAGACAAAAACCAGGATATATAAGTACCATCCACCTAACGCTCACCACAACATGTATGAGAAACTGTCATGAGTTCTAATCTCAGGGAAATGAATGGGTGCTAGGACCAACAAAAATATTAGGCAAGACTGCTAAGGAGAAATGACATAGTAGGTTCAAATATTTGGATTTGTAAAAATTTAAGTAATTACGTTGTGGAGACTGATTTAAGAGTGGATGGACGGGCTATGTAAAATTAGTTGACATTTTATCATATTGAAAAGTGCTTGCTTGCTTCTTTCAGACAGATATATAACATAGAACCTTAATATTACATGGGATATGGCTAATCCATTGCAATTCTATGAAGTGATAAAACCTTGACAGGGGGTGACTTTGACCAGGTTCCCCAAACTTACCTCTCTTTTACACACTTTATAATTCCCCAAAAGTTTATATAACTTTATGGTGGTGTAGGCACTGGGAAAAAATGTGCTTCTTCCTCAGAGGTAGAAAACAAAAAGTAAAATGAGAAGTTAAATGTTCGCTCCAAAGTCTTCAAGCGAACGAATGGGAATGTCATGGACTTTGCATCCCTGAAACAGATGCTGAGAGAATTCTCCAGCCCAGAGACTGGAAGAAGCACCAAGTGGCCTCTGGGCACCCTAGCCGATCAGGTGGAGACACTTAACTCCAAGATCACATAGGCAGATGGGAGAACATAAAGTATGGCAGCCTCTGTTTGCCTCTTCACTAGCTTACAGACCAAAGCAGTCAGTGCTCTGGCAAGATGGGCAAGATAATAGACTTCCGGGAGAAAACCAGCTACCAAACCCGAGTTGTTCTAGAGCAATTGGTAATGCATGTCTCTTAACAGAACTAATTTCACACCACAGAAACATTAACCCCATCACTTGGCCCATGGTTTTTAATGTAATTGCTACAAAATAACTTACTTCTTAGAGTCAGAGATGTGACCATGGTGTTACACCGCAGTTGTCCTACTCTTGTGTGATGCTGGTGTGCTCTGGCCCTGGACCTCCAATGAACCTCAAAAGAATCCTACACGGGGAGGAGCAAATAGGTTTGAACAGATAAATGGAATTCAAAAGATAACAAGGCCCTGAACAGTGACACATTAGGCCATTTAGTTGACATGTTGTGGTCATTATTTCCCCTGGTTTCTGCTGTGAAGAGTTTAAGTCTTTTTCTTTGGTCAGTTCTAAGAAGTAAGCAAGAAAATTCACACGGAAAGAATGGTAGTTTGACCACTAGTGACCCCATAATTCAGTTACTGTGTTATATTTTATGTGTAGCATGCAACTCATATGTACTTTTTCTTTGTTTATTTTTTTATTTTTGAGATTATAATTACAAATTTTCTCCCCTTCCCATGCTCCTTTGAATTCATTTTCATTGCATGCATATATATGAACATATTCCTAAATATAACCTACTCTGTCCATATAATGTTTTATATTTAAAAATAAATGAGAGGTCAATTAAGTAGCATCGTAAGAAAAGTGGTGATGTCCTAAGTAGAAACAGAAGGGATGCAGGGGCTCCACATTTAGATTGAACTTTTGGTGCTATGGATTAGAAACAGTTATCCATCATTTGCCAAAATTAAACAGGTATTTGAAAATTTAGTTTCTTTCTTTTTGTTGACAAGCGGTAAAAGAAAATGAAACCTAGTGTAGAGACTGGCTACCTAAGCAGACAAATTGGTGTGGTCGTGGAGGAGACACAAAGTTCAAATTGTATTTGTGGTTAATGAGGCAACCAAAGGAAAAGATTCTGACAAGTTCACATCCTAGAAAATACTTTA
The DNA here is from genome assembly GCA_001675575.1 of Neotoma lepida. Taxonomy (NCBI): domain Eukaryota; kingdom Metazoa; phylum Chordata; class Mammalia; order Rodentia; family Cricetidae; genus Neotoma; species Neotoma lepida. The sequence goes on along the minus strand of LZPO01035436.1, from coordinate 5,450 downwards.
TTTCCTGCTGATGCTAGAGAAGTTTCTTCCTGATTTTCAATGAAATCTTAAATTTGTCCTCCATTTTCTATTCAAATTTCAATGAAAATCATTGGAAAGTTCATATTAGATTATAAGGCATTAAAAAAATCTACTTGACATTAACTTTTAAAAAAACTAATATTTTAATAATTCTTTTAAAATTTCATATAATGTATTTTGATAGTTTTCAACTCTTCCCCAGCTTCTCCAAGATTTTCTTCCACATCCCTGTCCACCTAAATTCATATTCATGTTCTCTCTCTCTTTCTCTCTCTCTCTCTCTCTCTCTCTCTCTCTCTCTCTTTCTCTGCTAACAGAATCCAGTTCATGTTGGCTCACTACTCCTGAGCATGGGTCTTGAGCTGCAGTGTGGTGGATATGCCAGGAGTCACATCATTAAAGAAAACTGACTTTTCCTTTCCCAGCAGAAATCAAGTGCTAAGAGCTCCTCTGCTAGGAGTGAGATGTGATGTCTAACTCTCCTCATCCATGCTGGGATTTTTTCTGGCTTGACCCAGTACCGTCCTGTGCATGCTGTGACAGTCACTGAGTCAGTCAGATGATGTATCTAAAATACACCATTTCCTCGACATGGAACAAATGTGTTACCATTTTTAATGTGGGAATTGGAAAACTTTCCCATGTGATCTTGCCCCTAGAACATCAGTATAGACAGGAAGAAACAGAGATTAAGTCCAATCCCTTGAAGTGAAATTATTGCTATAAAGCTAGATCCAACCTCGGATTGGATCTAAATTTGTTCAAAACATTTGTTGAGTATTTGTTCACATAAAAGGTGTTGGAAACTTAATAAAAATAATTATAAAAACCTAGTATTCCAGAACTGGAGTTTGTATTGCCATTCCATTTTTAGTGAGAACAATGTAGAACAAGATACACACATTGACTTTAAGATACCCCAAAGCCAAAATGAATACTCAACAGCTCTGTGGTTTCCTTGAAGAATCCAGCTAGTATTCCCAGGGTAGAAACAGACAGAGTCAGCTTTGTGCTTCCATGTGAACCAAATTAGATATTTGATAACCTTCCCCTGCCAGGGCCTTTAGTTTAGCTTGTAACATTTCATAATTCCAGAAAATGGCATATTTTACAATGCTTTGTCACATACAAAATGCTTTTGAATTATCTTACTTTATACTAATTTGTGTTGTCATCTCCTTCTTATTGATGAATAAATTGGCCTTCAAAAAGCTAAAGAACTTCCTGAAAGATTCATAAATGATAAACTTAGGAGTGAGTCTATTTGTTAATAAAATTTCTAGTGTACCTTATTGCAAACATACATTAAAATATGCTCCATATCTTATATTCTGCCTCTCTTGCTCTTACTTATTTTTTATTACTGTCCTTACTGAAAAATACCTCTTTGAGAAACAGAAGAAAGCAACACTGTTTTGGGTAGAAAGTTTCTCCTACTGAAAAAGGTAGATGAATACCCAGACACTGAGGCAAATTAAATATCTAACACGAGTGGGAGAAGGGATCTCCTTCCCTCCCTTGGGTCTGACTTGTCAGCAGTATTTCCCAACCACAGGGAATGGTCTCTTAGTGGGACCTGGGGAAGACGAGTAAAGATGAATGGGAAATGGGCCAGAGGGCGTCCAGATCACTGACCAGCCAGTCCCAGGACTAGAAGTGAGATGAAAGCTTCTAAGTTCCAGGGTCTGCTCCTTTACAGGTCACCAGGCCCAGGGTAACTGCTGCAAAGAAACTAAGATCTCCATCAAGCACACAGATTAAGTATTTCTAATTTAAAATGAAGTGAACTAAAAGTAAGCAAAACGGAAACAAAAAGCCAGGATCTAGAGTTGGGAGTAGCAGCAAATTTTACAATTGAATTTTTTTTTTTAAGTTTAAATTTCCCACAGTAGATTCGCTTTTAATTAGTTCTTCAAGAGTTTTCTGTTTTGTACCTGTTTTGATGCTACTCACTCCTCCTTACCTAACGTTCCCCGGATCCACCCACTTCCTATCCACCCAAACTTGTGCCTCTTCCTCCTCCTCCTCCTTTAAATTCTTGGAGATTAACTTGCATGTGTGGTCTACCAATGGAATGTGGTCAGCTTATACACTCTCACAGAAAACTGTCTGTCCCTCTCCCAGCAGCTAACAATTGGCAAGAGCTCCAAAGCTAGGGGTGAGATTTTGAACCCAGCTCCCCTTTCCACGCTGAGATTTGGTCTTGCTCGGGCTTGCACAGGTTTTGTGCATGCTGTCGCAATCACTGTGAATTCATATTTGCAGCTGCCCTGATGTGTCCAGAAGATGCTTCCTTGTAGTCAGTGTCTGCCTCTGGCTTTTACAGTCTTTCTGCCCGCTCTTCATGACTGAGCCCTGAACCCTGGGAGATATGTACATTCTGTTTAGGACTGAGCATTCTGTAGTCACTTATTCTCTGTACTTTGGCTGGTTGTGGGTTTCTGTGTTAATCATAACCTATGGCAAATAGAAGCTTCTTAGACGAGAGTTAAGAGATGCATTGAACTGGGTATATTGATAACTTAGTAGGAATAAGTTTAATACTATGTCCATTTAACAGCGTAATAGTAATAGGCTCACTTCAGGCCTGTGTCCAGTCTAGTCATAAATTCTTGGCCTGATAATTGTTCAAGGTGTTGAGTGTTTCTTGTGGATCCAGACTTAAATCCAATAGGAAAGTAGTTGCTTATTTCCATGATGTTCATACACCAGTTGACATGTCTTGCCAGGCCAGTTGTTGTTGTAGCTGATGGAGCTCACAGCTGGGCATGATGGGTGATTATTTTTCTCCTCTGGTATTTTTACATAGTTCCTTCAATCACTAAGGAAAACTAGTCAGTAGGGATGAAGTTTCTAGGTTGGTACTAGCTTGATTTCTTCAAGTTCTATGGTTCAAGTATGTGGTATCTTCAGCTATTGGGTCTTACTGTCAAGTTCTTTCCACAGTCAAGCACAATGGCAATAGCCTGTAACATTTGGATTTGGGGGAGGGATAAATAACACTAAAGACTTTGTGAAAAAGACACATGGAAATCTACTACTGTAGAAGCTTCCATATATATGTGTCTTTATGGAAAAGATAAATATAAATATATAAATATATATATATATGTGCATATATATATATGTATATATATATATATTTAGTTAGAAGGGAGTTACCTTATAATACGGCAACACCCCCTACTAGACCACAGAGGCTAACAAATAAAAGAGCCCAGTGCCAGGAATAGGTTACTTCTTTTGCAATCATTGGCCGGTAATTTCCCAAAGACTTCGCCAAATGTTTTATATAGCGGACTTTTAAGATTACCGTTTATTTGAGTGGGCACATGAAAGTGTTGCTATCATATTTATTGCCCATCAGTTTCTGAAAATAGTTGGACAGGTGTCAAGAGTTTTGCAAGGCAGTTGAGGCAAACTTAGCTTGGAATGATCCTCCAGTGTATTTATTACCTTTCAGAAAGTATATTATAATCAGGAGTAAACCCAGAGAGTCCAGCATTGCAGCATAAAAAGGACCATTTCTCAGTGTGCAAAGACTTTATTGCAATAATTAGACTTACTGTAATCAATAAAATATGTGAGCCAAGTTTATAAAAATTCCAATTTCCCATTGCAGAATTTCCTCTAGAAATCATAATTTTTAATTAAAACATAAGTGAAAGAGGTGCCTTAGAGATGCAAATAAATGTGTGAGGTTGAGGAAAGCACAATACCTTAGGAAAATCAAGTGGGGCTTAGAATAGTGTATTTTCAATTCCTTTCTATATCCCTTAGATAGTAATTTACTTTCTAGGAAAATGAAATCTGAAATGGCATGGAAAGAGAACTTTGGATTAAACAGAAACATGATGGGTAGAAAGATTTGCTTCCCTGTTTCCAGCAATCAAGAGAACTCAAGTGGAGGTGATACATCGTTGCTTTCCTGAATGTATAATAGGAGGAAGTAGGTTTGTGAGTTTGACTGTGGGCATAATCTACAACCACAAATTCACCAGAAATTGGCATGGAACATTGAGTCCTCACAGACTGAAAAGCTTGGCTGGAGACCCAACTGATGAAAATAATAACATCCACTGAGAGCGTACAGATTGTACTTTTGTAGTTCTGTGTGATACACAGATCATAAACATGCTCTGATTCTCTTCCCTGTCTTCACTCAAGGCCTTTGCACTGGGGATTTGTAACTCTCCTCTTTGATATAGGAGTCTGTGTTTCTCTCCAGCCTGAGTTGGTCTAGGGGTTTGTTTGGGCCAAAAGAGCATAATGAAAAGTGTCGTGGCATGCCAACTCTAAACCTAAGCTACATGGGACCTTGGGCAGAGCCTTGCCCAGTCACATTAACTAAACCTAATCTAGGCTCTTAAGAAGATAAGAGGCCACATTGAGCAGAGATAAATTTTCCATGAGAAGGCCATTGTTTACCACCTAGTTCCTAGTCAACTGACTTCTTTGTCAGAGACAAATAGTCAACCAATCAACATAAGAACTACCCAACTGACTTAGCACGCTAAGTGATATTGTATACTAAGTGTTTTAAATCCCTGAAGTCTGGCAAGGGGTTGTTACACAGAAAAAGTGTGTTGAGAGGCTGAGTGGATGCTTAAGTTGGTGAAGTGCTTGCACTGGTCATGTGCAAACATGAGGATCTGAGTTCATTCTCCATACCCACATAAAAAGCTGGTTATAAACCCAGCACTGGAAAGGCAGAGAAAGGAGGGTCCTTAAGGTCCACTGGCCAGCCAGCCTAGTCACATCAGCAAACTCGAGGTTCCAGGAAGAGACTTTGTCTCAAAAATTAAGGTGGTGGGTGGACAGCTTCTTAGGAACAACACACAAAGTTGATATCTGGCCTCCACATGCACATGGATGCATATGTACCTGCACTCACATAAAACATGTGTACCACTGTGGGAGCCCACAAAGGTTTTCTACTGAGCTTGCTTTACACATCGGGGCTGCATTAGGGGATGGCTGGATCATGTGCAAGGTCACCAGGTGTCTGGGATGGTCTGCACTTGGCTGTGCTTGTGGGGAGGTCTTTTGCTCTACTCCCTGGCATTCCTTTAAAAAGCCCTTTAGTAGAGACAAAAGGAGCTGGTGGTTTTGGACCCAGACCCTCCCAATGCTATCCTGTGTTTTCTAACTGTCTCTCTTCTCTATATTTCTATCTACATATTCCTCATTTCTGCCTGCTCAAGAGTACCCTGGGGGAATAGGAGGGAGCTGGTCTCCCTCATACCACCACCTCCGTACATGATTTCACTGATGTCAGGCATAACATTTACATTAACATATACATATGCTTTAAATGAAATTTTCTCATCTGGACTGCTAATGCTCCCACTAAGAGCCAAAGACCGTCAAACAAAAGACCCAACACCAGGCATAAGACACTTTCTCTTCAGTTGTTGGTCCGTGTTGTC
>LZPO01035435.1:45685-61084 GCA_001675575.1 Neotoma lepida | reverse complement strand
TTTGCCATTCAAGGCACCTATAGATGGCTTTAAACAGGCAGATACAGTTGCCCTCAAAACACTAAGTTAGACAGAGAGAGAGAGAGAGATAGAGAGAATTGAGAGTTGAGAATTTTTATGTACTACNACTGAGCTGTAAGTAGGTTAAATTCTGGAAGAAAGCCATGTAATCTTAAAAATGTCTACATTTAGATTCATTTGTTCAATAGTTTGTTTAGGGAGTTTATCTCAAATATAAGGAATTTACCAGAACCAAGATAAACTCATTTGCATAGCAAAAGCCTTTTACACACAAGAGTATTGATTAAAACAGGAAAAAAACCCTATATCTAACAAAAAACAAAGTAACAAGTCATCACAGAATTTTATACATGGATTGTGATTAATATTATAAAATATTTGCTACAAGAAGGAAGAGAAATAATGTTACATGGCAAAAAAATTAAAGTGGGATAATCTACATTTAATTGTGATGTATAGATTAAAAACACTATACAATTACATAACTAAGTAGGTACTACCTAAATCGCCCACTGAGAATAATTTAAAATTCTATTTTTGGGAGCTGGGGTATAGTTTAACAGTAGAGTACATGCCCAGCACGTGTATGACTTTGAGTTTAATCTCTAGTAAAAAAAAAAAAATTAAAAATTCTGTAATAGATACCTTAAAATAAAACCTCTCACATTTGAAATCCTAGCACTCATGCCCAGGAAGCTGAGGCAAGAGGACTGCCTTAAGTTTGAGGCAAAAGACTAGTTTCAAAACAACAGCAAAAACAAATAAAAAACACTGTGTGTATGTTTGTGTGTGTGTGTGTGTGTGTGTGTGTGTGTGTGTGTACGTGCGCACTCACGCATAGCATGGCCATGTGAAGGACAGACATCAGTGTGAGGTGACTTCTTTGCTCTCCATTTTATTTTTTGAGGTAGTCTCTCTCTGAACCTAATGCTGTTGATTTGGCCACATTGGCTAGTCAATGAGCTCCAAGGATCCTGGGATTAGGTGTTGTTATTGGTGAAACAAACTCTGGCCCTCATGCTTTCATGATGGGCATTTTACTGACTGAACCATCTCACAGCTAGCCTCTTACTCTGTATATACACAAGGTATGCACACATATGTGGACAGAGGGCATTCTTCTGAGCATGTGTGAAAGCCAAGGAGGCCATCTAGTGGCCTGTTCTATTATCTCTTTATCTCTTGAGACAGGGTTCCTCCCCCATTCCCCCACCGTAGAGCTGGAGTGCATGAGAGGCCATGCCCAATTTTTTGCATGGGTTCTGGGGAATTGAACTCAGGTCCTCATGTTTACAAAGCAAGCAGTCTTACATACTGAGCCATCTTCCAGCCCTCTCTTACCATTTAACGGCAGGGTTAGCAAAGAGGCGTGACAACTGGAATATCTGTATGTACCTGGTTTACTGGAAATGAGTAGGCCATTTAGTGCTAGGAACTGCATGCCTTTGACCTGGGCTATCACACCCTTACATACCCAAGGGAGGCTCCTGCACTTCCATATGCTCCTAGAAGCACTGCTGTTTAACGCAGAAAACTGCAAACTACTCAAATGTCCGTCAACAGCTAAGTGTACTACAGGTGAGACTGAGAATAAAATTACGGTCAAAGTGATGAGCTTGAAAAATACGGAGTTACAGAATAAAAGAATGAAAAGAATAAGAACAGTACACAAACACAGCAAAAATACAATAAAAAGAAATAGTAAATATAAAATGTAGGGCATNTATTATTTCCTAATGAAGGGAGAAGGAGAAACCCGTGAGAGAACTCAAGTTGACNNGGTTTATCTACACATTTTATACATAGTATAATATGTATCAAATACTAAACAAGAATGAAAACATAATGAAACTTTTAACATGGTTTTCTTTGGTGACTTTTTAAACTTTCTTATATTCAAATTTTCTCTGATGTGCNCATTAATTATAAAGACAAGGAAAATGCTTTTCTGTTGCCTGAAGAGATCCCTAAAGACAGCCCNCCTACCTTCCATCCTCTGCCTCCTGGGNCTCCAGCACTGCNTTCAAGGCTGAGTTCTTAGAAGCTAGCTCTTGTAAAGTGTGCTGAAGCTGCTCTTTGGCCTTGGGGCTGGAGATAGTCCCCAATGTCTCCGTGAGGTTCTGGATGTCTGTTACCGAGGACTGCAACTCCTCTTGCTTGCANCGGGCCAGCGCCAATGACTCTTTGGGATGGTGAAGGTCTACTCTGTATGATAAAAGCATGGCTTCCAGGGACCTGATGATCGCCACTGCCCTCGTGACTATCTCATCATAGTGGGTTGCATTTTCATAGGCATCGTTCAGGACATTCTGGTGAAATGGAGATTAAACACAGTCACACAATTTTCCAACTTGGGGGACTCTTGTTATTCTCAAATATGATGAGTCTTATGAGAGCTGACTGCATGTTCTTACAGGGGGGAGTCTTACATTAATATTTAAAAATGAGTAACTAAAAAGAAAAAAAGGTAACATTTTCTAAGAAATCTAATTTAAATTTAAAATAACATCTCATTCATCTGGTCAGTTGATATGTAATTCTGACTCTAGAATTCTTGCACCAGGCTATAAATTTAAGAAAGCATTGTATATAATGTATATAACCTTAATATCTATGAACAAATGAAAACAGCCCCAAAGCCAGATTTCTTGTGTTTCAAATAAATAGTGTATCTGCCATCAACTTCAGTTGGACACATGTTTGGATGTCCCTATACCTCAGTCTTGGGAAAACAGCAAGTGAATTTAAAGACCTCCTCCTGTCCAGCTCTAAACAAATTATTCATGGGTGGGGTGAGTTATAGAGTGCTTCTTGAAACTATTCAAAGCAAAAGAAGTGTTAGAACTACTCAGCATTTCTTACAAAACTATTTAACTAGCACACAAGGATTTACCATATCACTTTACATTTCTGTGGCATTTACACATACTATCTAATGCTAACTCTTTGGGTACAAAAGAGACTTTCCATTCTATAGACTGAAGATAATGNTAACATTTTCTAAGAAATCTAATTTAAATTTAAAATAACATCTCATTCATCTGGTCAGTTGATATGTAATTCTGACTCTAGAATTCTTGCACCAGGCTATAAATTTAAGAAAGCATTGTATATAATGTATATAACCTTAATATCTATGAACAAATGAAAACAGCCCCAAAGCCAGATTTCTTGTGTTTCAAATAAATAGTGTATCTGCCATCAACTTCAGTTGGACACATGTTTGGATGTCCCTATACCTCAGTCTTGGGAAAACAGCAAGTGAATTTAAAGACCTCCTCCTGTCCAGCTCTAAACAAATTATTCATGGGTGGGGTGAGTTATAGAGTGCTTCTTGAAACTATTCAAAGCAAAAGAAGTGTTAGAACTACTCAGCATTTCTTACAAAACTATTTAACTAGCATACAAGGATTTACCTATCACTTTACATTTCTGTGGCATTTACACATACTATCTAATGCTAACTCTTTGGGTACAAAAGAGACTTTCCATTCTATAGACTGAAGATAATGAGCTAGACAATGGTGTGTAAGGCACNAGCCCCCCATTCCTGGTACCCTGGGATCCTGCCTAGGATACTTGCCGACTACCAGAGGGAGACAGGGAGTATGCTAGAGTTGTTCTCCCACAGAACTCACCAAGTTCCCCAACAACTACTCAACCTTGCTGTTGTAGCAAAAAGGCAGCCACGGTCNTTACATAAATAATGGGCCTGGCTGTGCCCCAATAAAAGTTTATTTATAAATNAAGCACTATGGACAGGATGTGGNCAATCGGCCTTAAATTTAAGGATGCCTGCTATAGACTTAGACAAATCTCCATTTGATTCCTGCTTCTGTCACTGCTCTAAGACTCCCCCGGAAAGATCTTCATGCTTCTGAGATTCAACTTTATTTTTTCCAGTGCTGGGAAGTGAACCTGGGNGCGNTGCACATGCCAGACAAGCATTCTGTCAATGAGCGAGACCCCTAGCCCTCAATTTTCCATTAACCAAGGATACCAATAGCAGCTGCCACCCCGACCCCCAGCANAACGTAAATTCNAAATAAACCTTAGTCATCAATTCGGTGCCCTTCCTTCTATACTTCTACTCCAAATCCTGTTATTATCACTAAAGGAAAAAAAAACTTCTTGTGAGTTCAATGGGGCTTATGAGGGAAACCAAGATGTCCTCTGCATCCTTTCTCAAATGTATGAGGCACTGAAGTTTGATGCTGAATGCGTGAGTCAACANGATGNCGTGGCTCACGGCCTTTTAGGAAGCAGTTTGTCTTCCTGCAGAGAATTCTGGAGGACCTGTCCTATCTTCAGAAGTACTGACATAACCTGGAGCAAAACAACGACCAGCAAGGGTGAGAAGTACAAGGGTGACGCCTTACACACCCAATTTCAAAGACAACTTACTGTGCGTAAATCAATGCTTTTGCTCAGCTCCACGTGAAGATCTTCAAGGTCCTGTAGTTTTGCCTCCACNCCACTGGTTCCGAAAGCNTNTTCTCGTCTTTGCTCTTCAGTAACAGTCACGGCTCTAATACCACACATTTCTGCCCAAACTTGCTCACCAAATGCTTCCCAAGTCTCCTTCTCCTCTTGAATATGTTGAGTCCCCAAATTTACACATAAAGGCTGCTGTAGCCGGGACTTTATTTGCTTTAAAACACGTAGGGAATTTTCTAGTTTATCCTCGAAAGCCTTTGCATCCATTCCTTTCGGTTGCAATTCTAGCAGCATGTTCTGGAGAGCCTCTTGAAGGCCAGCATTTTCTTCCGCATTTAGCTTTAGCTGCAGCATCTCACTCTCTTTGAACGAGTCGTCAAAAGCCTCATTGTTGCTTAATTTCTTCATTACTTCGTCACGAAAGCATTTGGCTTTTTCAATTTTCTGAATCAAAATTTGTGCCTGGAGCAGTGTGCTTTCTGGTGGCATATTAGGGACTGTCAGGAGTGATNTGGCCCTTTTCTTAATTTGCAAATCCATGGCCTTTATCTTATTTAGTGATGCTTGGTACTTGTCACGTGCTATTGAAAACGTGTCCAGCTGCTTAATTTTTTCCTCCAGTTCCCTTTCTCTTTCAAACACTTGGGTTTGTAACTGTTCAAGCCGCGAGCCATCCCAGCCCAGCCCTACAGAGTCAAACACTTCTTCAGATGTCAACACTTGTGAGATGCTGCCTTGAAGAGCAGCCAGCTTGTTTTTAAGATGGCCGAGTTGCTCTTTAGCACCCTGCAGCGGCTCTTGATGAAGCGGGAGAAGCTCCTGGAGCTGGATGCTCTCAACCTCTTTCTGAAGCACAGCTGTTTTCTCATGGAATTCTCGGAGAGACTGGATCTTGCGTTCGACTTCGTTACAGTTACTCTGGATGGATCTTTGTGTTCGGGTGGTCCTCGTTTTGAGGTTTTGTACCTGATCATCCAGAAACAATCTCTCAAACACATTTGCATCCTTGTAGGTATCTGTGAGTTCCTGAAGATGGGCTGAGATCACATTCTCCGTGTCTCTCAGTTGCTGCTGAGANGCCTTCAAGATGGCCCGGCGACACTCCAGCTCGGCTTCGGTGGAGGCTTTCTCCTGCACGGGGATCACCAGCATTTTGCTTTCTTCAAGTGCCCCCTGAACCTTTCTTATTATCACAAACAACTTGCTTCTTTCTTCCAACCTCAACTCTAGTTGCTGGGACCTCTGAGTTGACTGTAGAAGCAGCGCTTGGTATTGATTCTGTAANTCCTCCAGGAGAGCATTTAAACCATCACTCTTACATGCTGTGAGGCTGGGAGTGATGCCTCTGACCTCTTCCACCAGCAACTCCACTGCCTGCTGCTTCCCCAGAATGCCATCGTGAATCAACTTGCACTTTCTGATCTGAGAAAGGATGTCGTCGGGGAGGAGGGCGATGGGAGCAATGAGCTCCGCCAATGTGTTCTTCACCCATAAGAGAGTCTCCTTTATCCTGTTCCTTAGGTCATACTTCTTAATCTGATTTTCTACCTCTTGGTTTAATGGCGCCAGTGCCTCCAGTTGCTTATTCAAATTATTTAGTGCATCTTCCAGAGTTTCCTTCTCCCTTTCTCCCCAAAGTCTCTTCATCTGAAGCTCTGCTTGCCGCTTTAAACCAGAAAATTCATGTTTGATTGCCTGGATCTCGGTGGCCGGGGCAATCACGTCCAGGCTTGCCTCCTGTTGTTCTGGAGAGTTCAGACTTAGCAATAGGCGTTGCTGCTGCTGATGCAGAGAGACGCCGATGTCCTGGGCCTTCTTCAGGAGGTAGGTGAGTTCACTGTGTTCTGTGGCTTGCTGAGAACACTTCCTGTGAGCCAGCCGCTCCACAAGTTCCCACCCATGTTCCAGCTGCCTCATCTGGCTCTCCACCAACTTCTGATCCTCGGCACTCAGGTGGCTGGATAAATGTGCCCATTCCTCTCGAAGCTTGCTCAAGGAGCCCTTTTCTTTTTCTACCGATCCCAGGAACTTCTTAATTTTGGCCAGATAGGTTGCACTGTCTAGTGAGCCTCTAGAAAAAAGAATAAAAATGAAGTAAAGGGAAAGGAGTTAGGTGCAGGGAAGAAGGCATGTAAACCTGCTTTGTAAATGTAGAGCCTTCTCCCAAGCTTAGTCTGAGACAGAGAAATGACCACAGTATCCAAATCCCGTTACCACCCTTCCCTTCCACCAAGGATAGCTAATCTTTTTTAATATAAAATTATTTTAAGGGATATTACTGAAAATAAAATCCATTTAGATAGAAGCATTAAACAAACCTTTAGGATGAGAAATATTTGCATGTTATTATATATCTTAACTTATATCTTATAACTTTATATATCTACCATTTGTTATTTTCAAGGCTAACGGAAATACATATTTTTTATTATTATTGTATGACGGTGTGGGGGGAATAACTTATATCATAGAATACATGGAGAGGTCAGAGAACAACTTTATGGAATCATCTCTCTCCCCTTCCACCTTTACATAGGTTCAGAGACTTGAACTCAGATCATCAGGCTTGGCAGCAAGTTGTTTTTTTTTTATCTTCTGAGCCCTCTTACTGATTCCCAGAATGCCATAATGCATACGTTTAAGTGAAATAATTAATATATAATATTCAATTATATTGCTACTAGGCAACTATATACATGGCTCGCTCCATCCCACAATGCAAAATAAATTATTTTGAAGAGTATTGAATTCCATAGAACTTAGATATATACATGTAAGATATTTACACTATTGTTTAATAAATTATGTGTAAAACACAGTACTCAGTAACACTCACACACACATAGATCACGAATCCAATAAAGTTTTCTTAAATAGTTTCTGCTATGGTTTGAATCCTTATGCTCACCCCAAACAAATTCTTACTTTATGGTTGTTTGTTGGGGTTATTTGTTTTTTAAAAACAAACATTTTTATATGTAGGGTAAGGGAAACTCGTGTGGGCAACAGTTCTCTCCTTCCACCTAGGTCCTGAGTACTGGACTTAGGTTGCCAAGCTTGATGGCAAGTGCCTTTATTTGCTTTTCTGAAACAGGATATCAGATACAAACGTTTTATGTTGATAGCTAAGTGACCACATAATGGTATTAAAAGGCGGGGTCTTTGGGAGGTGATGAACATCCCTGAACTAGAGGGAAGGTTCACNAGACACGAAGTTTGCCAGCATCTTAGAACTTGGACTTCACAACCTCAAAAACAGTATAATAAATTGCTGTTCCTAAGCCACCTAGTCTGTGACATTTTGTTAGAGCAACCCAAATAGACTGAACCAGTGGCCCCATGGAATCAATTTCCATGCCTGATTTTAAAATCACGACATTCTCCCACAGCATAAAATGGAACACTTTGGGCCCACAAGGGAGCAAGGAACCCCAGTCCCGGATTCTTACACTTACACTCTGAGGCTCTCTGTTTCTGCCAAGAAGGTGTTCACTGAGGACTCAGCTGCAACCAGCTGGTCTTGAAAACCACGAAGGAGGCCATATTGGCTTTCTTTAGTTTTCTTCAAAGTAAGAAGTGCCTGGAGTAGACTGCCCACATGGTATGCTGGAGATTTGGCGGTGGGCTGAGCCAAGGCTCTTTCTTCTGGTTTGCTGAGATGTTGAGTCTGTTCCAGAAGTTCAATGGCTGCTTTTCTTGCTTCCAAGTGGGTACATAATTCCTACAGGAAGCCATACAAATCAGCATGGAGGCACGCACACACTCATTCATTATCCCCCTGTCCTCCTTCATCCAGATAGCAGGCCCTATCCCATGAGAGGGTAATACGTAACTCATTTGTTCACGTGACCCCTGCTTTACAAGAATCATATTAGGATCTAGAACACTGGGTGAGCATTTACTATCTCAGAGGAGACTCTATTGTCTTAAAAGCCCTGTAATTTATAAAGGAAGACTCATTTTTGTTATTTCCATCTATCTATCTCTTTTCTCCTGGTTTTGATACATGTTAACTGTTCTGTAGAGTTGTCTGGAACAGCAGAGATCATCTAGAGCAAAGGTTCTCAACCTTCCTAATGCTGCAACCCTTTAATACAGTTCCTCATGCTGTGGTGAACCCCAACCATAAAATCATTTCCATTCCTACTTCATAACTGTAATTTTGCTGTTATGAATCATAATGTCAATATCTGATATGCAGATGGTCTTAGGTGACCCTAGGAAAGGGTCATTTGACCCCTAAAAGGGTCATGACCCCACTAGTTCAGAACCACTGATCTAGAGTTTCACTTTTAAAAACATGGCCATGTATAGGATTTTCAGGTTTGGTAGCTAAAACTACATCGTTACTGCTTAGAAACACAGCTGCCAAGCTAGGAAGGAGGCCCCAACATATTGATCATTAGGAAAAGCAGAACCTGTCTGAATCAGAACACAGAGGACTGTGAAAAGGTACAATGGTGAGTCACAGCCGCCAAACTCTCACTGAAGTTTTGCAGGAACTTTGTGGAACAGGGAGAAGTCGAATGTTCATTAAACTCTCCCACTTCTCAAGCAGTTCGAGTTACACAACTTACTGATTAGTACATAATTATAGAGTTACCAAACTGATCATCAGGCAAAGGTTAAATAAGACTTTTCACTCCATACAAGCAAGTTTTTGGTAATTAAAATACATTGTACGGCACTGGGTAAACGATGCAATCATGCTGTTAGTGTTTTTCATGTTCCCGTACCTCCATCCCTTTTAATTGTTCGCTTCTTAACAGAATGTCCAATTCTAAAGGTTGATTTTGCAGCTCGTTGACTTTCCACTCATCTTGGGTGTTTTGCATGCTTTCTTGAACGTTGAGGGAAAGTTGTTTTGACAAAATCATCTCCACAGCCGAGTTCTGAAAACATAAAAAGATTAATTGCCGGGTAGCCCACCTTCCAAACGAACCACTGTCTTTTTTCTTGATTAAAAATCGATCCAGTTGCTTCTGTTTCCTCCGATTAAAAGCTTTAAAGAGGTGTATTTGGGTACTAGCAAAGATGGACTTTTCCCATACAAAAATTCATACTTGTATTGGTACTCCTTCCCCCAAGATGAAACATTTCTGTATGATAGCATGGGATCTAGAGTTGCTTCATTATATACCGAGGGATATATAGTTGAGGGATTTATATACTGAGGTATAATATATAATCTTAAAGAAATAAAACAGATATGGAAGTCAACAGTTCCCAAACTTACACTCAGTATTCACAAACTGAAGAGGACCAGGCAAACAGTAGGCACTCATTTTTACCTATCAGTAGTTCAAAACAAGTAGGTAAGTATGGAAACACCAAGAAGTCATGACACTGACAAGCAATTATGCCTTCAACCAGTTGGTAATGAAAACTACAACCTGGTGACTGCGGAGATCACTCAGTGGATATAAGTGTTAGCCAAGCAATCCTGTGTATCCAAACTCAACCCTCAGAACCTACAGAAAAAGGAAAGCCAGGTGTGGTGACATGTCTCTGCAATCCCAGTAACTTTACCTCAGGCTGAGAGGTGGAAACAGCTAGTCTGCAGCACAGAACAGAGCAGGAGAAGCAGAGAGATCCAGCCTCGATAAGCTGGAAGGTGGGAAATATCTTCCAAAAATTATCCTCTGACCTCCAAAGGTGTACCCAAGTGCCTGTGTGTAAGCATGTGTGCACATACCCCGACAACACACTAACTTAACAAATAAAAATAGAAACTTACATAAGGTGGGAAATGGTATAAATGAGTAATTTGATCTTTTTCAAATGTTTTAGGAACTTGTGATCAATGGGGAGTTTGTGACCACTTCTATTTCAACAACCAGTTCTTTATTTTATTATTTTTTATTTTATTTAGTGTGTGTGTGTGTGTGTGTGTGTGTGTGTGTGTGTATGAGTGTGTATGTGTATACACATGCATGTGTGTGGGCGTCAGAGGATAACCTGCAGGACTTGGTTCTCTATCTCTGGTCCCAGGGATTGAACTCAGGTCCTTGGGCTTGGCAGCAGGCACCTTTGCCTACTAAGTCATCTCCAGACATATGTGTTGAACACTTAGATGTACCAGGCACCACACCAATAATTCTCTAAGTAGATGGGGATGGAGACAGTGCTGAGGATGAAGCATTTGCCTGGCCTCTTCAGGGCTGGACCACCTAAACCTCACAAAACAAAAACACATAAACAAACCAAGAGCAACTGGCCTCTGTACAATGCTGAAATATGTTAACAATAGGGGCACTATGCAGGGAGATAAGGGAACTTTCCATATTATTTTTCTAACTGTCCTGTAATCTGAAGCAGCTCTAAAATTAAAAGTTTACATAAAATAACCACCTGCCTGGAGTTTGATCAGCTCTCATTGCTAAGAGAATCCAGGTGCCCAGGGCACCAATTATTTTGAAATAACACAGCATAAGTCACTGTTTTGACATGTGATAAATAATTACAATTTTGCAAGTTCCTTCCAGTTCTGAGCCTCTAATTCACTTGGGCTCTGATGAAAACCTATGTGGAGGACAGCCTCACAGGGAGCTAGAAGGGAAAGGGGACGGGCCACACTGATGCAGGTGGTGACCACCTCCCCTCACTTCCTCAGAAACCACCACAAATGCACCTGGACCCAAGAGAGGCTGCCCTGAAGGCCTAGAAACCAGACCCTGGGGAGGCTTATCTACCATTGCTATCCGCCAAGAATCCAAAGCACCTAACTCTCTCTTACCTCATGAGCCAGTGCCCGAGGCCACTGTTACCAGGATGTCATGGGCAACATTTGTAATGTCAGACCTCAGCAGTCAGACAGAATTTGCCATAACACTTCAAATCACCGCCCAAAACCATTTGCTCATTGACCGCCAAAGCCATTTTCAACCACGACAGAAAAGCCAACAGAGTCCCTCAAACGAACATTTCAAACGTAACAGGCAACATTCCTTTGGCTCATGCCAGGGAGGTTGGAACCCAGCTTGGGCCCTGATTGGCTCCTGGAAAGTTCTGTCACTTCCTCATGCCCTGCTCACCACCCTCTGCTCTATCTTATTTTGATTTATATGAAACATTTTATTTTAAATCATAAAACATGTAAAACATATATATATATATACATACACAGATATGTATATATATGAAAGACAAAAAAACCCACGACTGAAAACAAAGATTAAAGGGATATAATTTTCTATATTGAAGAAACTTAAAGCCTCCCCCATCTCCTTTAACTTGTCTCCCAAAGCAAACACTGTCCTGTAGCCAAATACACATGTTGTGATCTTTACCATGTTATCGTTTATATATTATTTTAAATTCTTACAGAAATTAAGGTCATGTATATATCACTTTATAATTTGTTCCATTTAGTCTATTTTGAAAAATCTAACAGGTATATATCAACTATGGTTTTTGTGGATTTGCTTTGTTCAATGAGTGAACACAGCTTATCTTTTAGACTACTCTACTAGTCATTTCTGTTACTGTGACCAAACACCCCGATAGAAAGCAACTTAGAGAACTAAAGGTTTATTGTAGCTTATAATTACAAGTTATAGTCCACTGTGGTGAGAAATTCACCATGGCAGGAGCCTGAAGCGGAGAGTCACAGTCACAAGCAGGGATCAATCAGAGCATGCGTGCCTGGTACTCAGCTAGATTATTCTTACACTGCCAGTCACAGTGTCACCCCCATTCAGGATGGGACTTCCCACCTCAACAGCCCTTAAAACTTTCTCACAAACATTCCCAGAAGCCAACCTTATCTAGGCAATTCTTTATTAAGACTCTCTTCACAGGTAATTATAGATTATATCATGTTGATGCTTCACACTAACCATCATTACTATGAACAATTATGTCATCCGCTTCCCAACTTCCCCATTATAGACGCTGCTGTGACAGACACTTCTACAGTTCCCACATGGACACACACGTTTCTTTTCCTTTTTCCTCTCTGGCATGTTCATATAGTTTTTTTCACTTCTACCCCAGGATCCGTGGTTTTCAAATAGGACTCACTGATGCATGAGTTTCTTTAGACTATTTGCCTTGAATAAAGTGACTAGTCATAAAACACAATCCATTCAATTTTCAGTAGACAGTTATCAATTCATTCTCCAGACTCAATTATCATTTCTGTTATAACCAGTGCTGATCAGTCAAGAAAGCGAAGTCAATAACGTCACTATCCTTTTTCCCAGTCAGAGTCCCCTGACTATGATACACGGTGACAGCCAGAACCCTAAGCCCACCACTCCTAACCCACCAGCAGAAGGACACATGCCAGACCACCTCTGGAGTGTATTTTCTTTCTTCTCAAAGTCTTCCAAAATGAAGCAATAAGAAACAATTCTAAGGGTAAACATTGCCATTAGAGGCAACACCAGGACTTGGGAAAATGGCAGAGTGGCGTAGTGGGTCAAAAGCCCTTGCTGCACCAGCATGAGGATCCACAGAAAAAAGCCAGGTGTGGGCGTGCATGCACTGATAACCCCAGTATTGCGGGAGAGAGACAGCAGTAAGAGGAATGCTAGCGCTTGCTGGTTGCAAAGGTGGAAAGTGGAAAGTTCCACCAGCACGGTAGAAAAATGGAAAGCTTCAGGTTCAGTGAGAGATCCTTCTCAGAAGAATAAAATGGAGAGCCACATAGGACACTCAACATGTTCCTCTGGCCTCTGTACACATGTACATATCAAACATACATATACCACACACAAACATGCAAAAAGACAAAACCAAAAGGCAGAGCAACTGTCCCCAGTTACAATACAGAACTGTATTGTTCTCTCCATGTAACTCTTATGTTACTGTGACTTAGGAGGCAACGTTTTATAAGGTTCCTTTGAAGCCTTTGGAGCATGTTCTCAAAGGCATGTTGCAGATAGTCATGCTTTGGAGATCATTGTCCTATGAAAAAATAAACCTTGGATTGTGAAAAAAAGTCTCTAAGACAAGAAGCAAGACTTTAATACTGACCAGAAGAGCAAAGAAGTATGCTTGGAAGGTAGAATGGATACACAAGCCCCAACAATGGGTTCTGCCATTCACATATATGCACATCTCTGTGTGTGTACGCATGTGGGAGCACACACACACACACACACACACACACACACACACACACACACACACGGTTCTCCCTCCCACTAAGGTTCCAGGATAAACACCAGCTGACCCAGCCCTCAATCACTACAGTATTGAACCTCACCCACACTCACTTCCTGCCCTTCCTTCCCCTCTAACCACTGACTCCAGCCACGTCCCTGCTTGCTTACTCACTGTTGGAAGCCTGGCACACTTGGCTCACATGTGTGATCATCCATCTTCCAGGATTTATTACACATGCGTCTCATGCATCGTTATAAGTGCTCAGAGTGTTTTTGAAAAGAACTGAAAACCAGTTCTATGTAGTGAGGACAAGTTAAAAACAATTACAGGGAGTTCCAAAGTAATTATGTCACATAAATTGTAACTGGGGAAGAAATGGGACAAGAAGGATCATTTAGTAACAATAAAGCAGAAACGTCAGTCTGATTGTTTTTGAAAGATAATAAATCAGAAATGCATGATTTTCTTTGTTCATATTCACTATCACTTCCTTTTGATAATACACAAAATCCTAAGAGATCAGACAATCCTCACTTCTTACCACCTCTTACTTGTTAACTCACTTGACCTTTACAGGAGTGTGGGAAAGGGGAGCAGTTCCGTCTGTGCACATCTAACAATGCTTAGATATCACATTTATAAAAATACGCAGCATGCTCCGAATGGACACCATCTAAATCCTTCCCACTTTCTCTTTGCCTCTAAGCCTGCCTTAATCACACCAACATTAAGGTAAAGTCAACTGATAGTTCCAATCCAAAGTATCTTGTTCCATCTAAATAAAATCCTGAGCAATATATTCAAATGTTATCAGTGATTTCCGGCAGGCACAGCAACGTTTTCAGCAAAACTCAAATCAATGCTATTTAATAAAGGAAAATATTTACTGCCCAGCACAAAAGAGAGAGGCAAATGGGGGGTGTTGTTGTTTTCTACTCTTTTGGGGGGCCTGCCACCCAGCTCCTAAATAAGTCACACACAGAGGCTTATTCTTAATTATGAATGCCTGGCCTTAGCTTGGCTTGTTTCTTGCCAGTTTTCCTTAATCTTAACTTATCCCATCTACCTTTTGCCTCTGGGCTTTTCCTGTTCTCTTACTTCAGTAAATCTTACTCTTACTCCATGGCTTGCTGCGTAGCTGGGTGGCTGGCTCCTAGAGTCCTCTTCCTTCCCTGGCTACTTCTTCCTTTCCTCCTCCTCCCCCCAGATTTCTCCTTCTATTAATTCTCTCTGTCTGCCAATCCCACCTATTTCTCTCTCCTGCCTTGCTATTGGCCGTTCAGTTCTTTATTAGATGATCAGGTGTTTTATACAGGCAAAGTAACACAGCTTTGCTTCACAAATGCAAAATAAACAAAAGCAACACACCTTAAAATAATATTCTACAATGGCGGGGCAGAGAGATGGGAGACATGGAGGAGGAGTAGATGGAGTAAAAAATGAGAAAAAAGCTTTAAAGAATTCTGGAGAATATTTAAAAGTCTGTTATGGGGCTGGAGAGATGACTCAGTGGTTAGGAGTGCTTTCTGCTCTATTGTGATGACCAGAGTCTGGATCTCAGCACCTTTATCAGGTGGCTCTCAAACCCCTATGACTCCACTTCCAAAGGATGCTGCATCCATTGGCACCTGCACACGCAGGCACACATACTCACAGATACACACATACACATAAATAATAAAAATAATTCCTAGTGCCATGCGGTGGTGGTGCACACCTTTAATCCCAGCACTCAAGAGACAGAGGCAGGCGGATCTCTGTGAGTTCGAGGCCAGCCTGGTCTACAGAGTGAGTTCCAGGAGAACCAAGGCTACACAGAGAAACCTGTCT
>LZPO01035434.1:4821-24305 GCA_001675575.1 Neotoma lepida | reverse complement strand
ATGAGGGCTCTATGATGACAGTTAGGGTATTCATCCATGTGATCACTGGAGTAGGCCAGTTCAGGCACCCTCTCGATTATTTCCAGTGGTCTAAAGTGGGGTCATCCTTGTGGATTCCAGGGAACTTCCCTAGCACTCTGTTTCTCCCTATTCCCATGATTTCTTCATTTATCATGTTATCTCCTTCCTTGCTCTCCCACTCTGTCCCTGTTCCAACTTGAACCTNCNNCTCCCCTAAGCTCTCATCCCTTGTCCCCCATTTCCTCCCNCTCACTCCTAGTCAGCCCATGTAGATCTCATCCATTTCTCCCTCACTGGGCNATCCATGTGTCCCTCCTAGGTTCCTTGGATACTTTCTTATAAAAACATTTCAGCTCAGTTTTATCCTTCTGTCCTTCTGAAAGCACTGTATTCAGAAGGACTCAACACCAGGTGGGTTCTGACCTACATAGGGTGAAGAGGGACTTAGTTATACCCTTGTTTTTAAGGTCATAGGTGTCATTTGTGTGGGGGTAACTTTTCGGTTTTTTTTTATCTACATCCTGCCATTGACTCAGAGATCACTTGTGACTCAAAACTCTAGTTCTTCAGCACATGTGCTGCTCCTGAGCCGTTTATCCCCTCCGTGTGTGCAAACTGTTGCTTATCTATCTTTGAGGATGTGGGGGAGAAGGAAAAGTACTTTAGTTTTCTCACATTTCTCCAGTGCATCTCTCCAACTTTTCTAGCTTGTAGATTCTAATTCTGTAGTTCATTATATTTATCCCTCCATCCTCACACTATTTCAAATTGCCTTCTTTATTCTTGTACAAGTGATTCACAAAATCACANCAAGATCTCAGCTTGATGTGGCGCACACGCTCTCCAAACTCTGCTTGGAGTCTAGGATCAGCTAAAACTCAGAGAATCAGCTCTTCACCCTCCTCCGTCCCCAGTCTCAGGATGCTAGACTATTCATTTATCATCTCCAGCCTTCCAGACCCCCTCAATCTCCCAGAATCAAGGTGCTCCATAAAGAGTCTTAAGCTGTACTTGTTGGTTTGGTGGTTAAAATTCTGCAGTCCTTGTAGCATTGAGAGGATGGTAACTGGCTAAATCTAAGTTCTTNCCAGCTCCAGACATACACATCTGTGACACGTCTTACAAGATATNTGACCTGAAAAGGGACAGTGCTGACCTTGAGTCCCACAGTTAATTAGGCACATTGGGATCCCTAATACCTGCTTGCTTGATCTCTTCCAGGAAAGATATATAGGACCATGAATGAAATAAGAAAACNGTGATAAGAAGAATGACTTTGCATCAAACATCAGCAAGTGAAGAGATGCATGCTGGAGTCTTTTAGGTTACTGCAGACAATGGGGGAAGGCATGGAGGTATCTCAGCCCAGTTCTGGCTGCCAGGCTGTTTATCTCTAAGTAACATCAGCATCAAGTAAGAACAGCCACCTGCCCTAGCTCCCTCTCAGGGAGTCACAACAGGATGTGGTTTGACATTTACCAGGTCCTACATCTGGGGTGCCTGTGAAAGTTCCTCCCCTCACCCACATTCTGAGCATTTTGAGAACCACACTTGCCACATCCTGCCCCCAAGCTCTTCTTTTGCAGTCCTTTCTACCTTGGCCTCTAGCTATCACTGTGACAGTGAGGAAGAACAAGATGGGCAAGGAGAGTCTCTAATGGGGAATCCATATATCTCAGCTCAAGCNCCCCACCTAACCTCTCTCACACCTGCTGGAGGTCACACAGGAAATAGAAGCCTGCAGTATGCACCATGGAGACAGCTGCAATAACTGCTCTGACCTCATTGGGGTTCCTCTGGTCCCACATCTCTCCGACACTCCCTCTTCCCACCTGTCCCCACACTCCCTCAACTTGTCTTCACATGTATTTTCCATTTCCTTCTGCTAATGTAATGAGAGTCCATTCAAGCAATGAGTCATAGGAACAGAGTCTAGATAATAAACAGAATGCAAAATGGATNGTCTCTTGACATGTGAACTGCTGTCTNGGTTACATTGGCTGGCTTTTACTGAGGTGTATCCTCTGTGAGTAAAGCCTGCAAGNTTCATGTGTTTTAGATTTCCTGTTCCATNTGGGTAAGATGAGGNNGAGAGCCACATACAATACAGGGAAGAATGGAAAGCCAGACCTCCAGAAACTCTCAAAGGTGGGAGTGAGAAGTCAGTCTCAAGATCTACAACAAACCAATCCTACTCTATAGCAGTCCATTAACCGCCCATCTCATACTCAACAAAAATCATACAGTCCTGGAAAATCATATGAAGTAGCCCAGTCTTAGCGTCAGCAGCTTTCCAAGGTGGGGCCTTTCTCTACCTTCCTAAAGAGGTCAAGAGGCCCCAGGGTGTCCCCACATCAATCCCACGATGGCTGAGATCCCCGAGGGCAGTCTCTCTGGCTTCTGTGGTCTTCAGTAACATGTGTGAAAATCATGTGAATGAGATATGTGGGAATAGTTATGTCAACACACCTATAAAGTCAGAGTCAAAANTGGGGTCCCTGTGGTTCTCTAGAAAATAGCCACATCCAGGCAGGAAGCATGAGATTGATGTTGGCAGGAGGTGACACCTATGATTAGGATATGCCATCCTGAACTGCNTTCCCATTTCCTCTGTAGTTACAATGACGGGGCTTGTGGGTTCCGGGTGCTATGGAAACAGTCATGGCAATAGGATCCTTATGCACAAATAGGAGCAGAAAACTAAATGCAGGAAGCTAACTTGTTCTAGTGTGTACACATGGTTTTCAAGGCCCTCCTTAAACAGCCTCTTGCTGTCTACAGATGTGCTAGGTTACCCGCAGCCATCACCAGGATTTTTTCTCCCTCACTGTTTTCCACCTCTTAAATTCACTGAGATCTCTGCATTTCTATTCAAACAACCCACTTATTTGGAATGAAATTGTATTAAATCTAGCTAAAATTNTTTCTCCTTTTAAAGTAAGTTTTCTAGAATTTATCTACAGAGCTGCACAGGAATGAAACCTCTGTTTAAAGTTTCTTGCTTATGCCACCTGATTAATGGCAATACCTGTGATGTTTCTCTTTGAAGACAGATCNTGAAGCAGCATAGCGTGCCAACAAGAAAGATCTAGGATCAGTTTAGAGTAGACCCAGAATGTGCTACAATTGGCATGGGTTTGCCACACAAGAGTATTTAGCATTCTAATGTTTATTACATATTTTCTGTTTAAATATTTAAAAATGAGATGATTTGGAGCTGCAATCAAAATACTTTGTAAGCTTCGAGAGAGGAAAAAGANACCTGCCAAAAATTAGTCTTTGTAATAGTACTTGGCAAACTATAATCTCATTTACTATCTAACAATCCACAGAGGCAACATTTATTGGTGAGGGAAATAAGATCTAGAGAGATTGCACAATGTCGCTTAAGTCTTAGCAACTAGGAAATCTAGACTTGAAGCCAAATGTGTTACTTGTGACTNTGCCTGGTACCATCTTTAATATGTGTCATTGTTTTAATCTTCATTACGGCTCTCTGTCTCCTAGCTACTTTGCAGAGAGGTCATCCTTCAAGTGTAATAGAGTTGGGCATTGTCACGTGTTCTGTTGATCACTTAGCATCTCTCTTTTGATTTTTTTCTCTGCATATTAAATTATATTGAAAATAAACATAGGTCAGAATCATCCTAGATATGTATGTGTGTGATGCCAGGANCAGAGGATTTTAAGACTTCTTGTGCCCTCTTGTGGAGGAAAAGAGACATTGATGGGAAATTCCCTTCTATGAATATGGTCTAGTGAGGACCGAGGGTTAAAGGAATTTCAGTTGCCAAGGTAACCAGTGTATCTCTTTCCAACCACTCACATCAGTCTTTTTCTCTTCTTCATTTCCATCCAAGTCACTATTCCTTTTTAAACCTTTTCTATCACACATGGTCCTCCTCTTTATCCTCAGCCTCCTGTATTTCTTATGCCACCATCTGTCTGTCTCATCCCTGCTTTGATACAAGAGAAGAGATGAGAGTCAGAGAACTGGGAAGTTAAAATGACAACAAGACCATTCTGGACCTGGTGGCATAGCTTGCGAGGTTGAGGCAGGAGGGTTGCTTCAAATTTGAGGCAAGCCTAGATTACACAGTAGAATTTGTCTCAAAACAAAACAAAACAACAACAACATAAACAAACCGCAGTCANAATTCCTGAATGAACATTTCCTGTAAAACTTTTACATTTGGCCTTATTCAGCATGCTGAGAACCTCCCTATATTAATTTCTATCCTGCATACCTGTCTGATGACATCTTGTTCCTCCCTGATTAATGTCTCAGGCCCAAGCATCTATAAACGTCCTAGCCTCAGCAGAAAGATGGAGAGACTCTCAGAGATGAAATTAACTAATTGAGCTGCATGAGTNGGCATTCCTCTGCCTGCTCACCAGTCTACCTGGCATCACATATAGCAACAGGTAGATCCCACTTCTCTCGGCCACATATGTCCATGAGTATGCCCAGTGCAGCTCAAATAGGAGTTTTGGACATGGGTAAATTGTTAGAGGAGAGTAGCATGCTTTGAGGACTGGCATATGATATCCTACTACCAGATATCCATAAACTGGAAACTGTATTATGTGTAGGCAACTCACAGGTTCTGCACATGTGAGTCACAGAATAAGGAATTTAATAAATTTCTTCGAAGAGCTCTGACTTAAATCATGCTGTTTTTCTAGACTTCATCTTGGCTAACCACCAGAAACTCAGTCACAAAGCCCTCCGCCCATCCCTAGTGAGAGCTCCTAGTGAGGGTAGTATGGCTAAGAAGAGGGTGTGGTTTTTGCACAGATGCCTGCCCCACCCCACTCAGTGTGAGACTCCAGGCACAGAAGTAGAAGCCAGAGTGACTGAGGAGCAGCTTCTCAGAGCTCAGGGTGAATTGGCCATCCTTGGGCCTGGAGGCTGAGAGGTTCCGAGACACCACCGATTCTACCTCATCAGCACTAACAGAGTAGAAGAGCTGCTGGAGGGTCCCTCCTGGGGCCTGCCAGTACCAATAGAGGTTGGGGTTTGATTGCCCTTTTATGGTACACTCCAGAGAGAGTGAACTGCCCACAGGCTGCACCCTGACAGCTGGCCATTGATGGATAATCTGAGCATTGACACCTGTAAAAAAGATAAAGAGTTATTTAGAGAAGAAGCCCCCTAATTTGTGAAGGTGCTATNCCTTCATTTTCTTGTGGCTCTGGCACATGGAATCAATCCCAGGGAGCAGTGCCCTGGAAGAACTAGGGATGAAAACTGTTCCAGGGCAATGAAAGACAAGGAGTCCCAAGTCCTTTCTAAATGATAGGAAACTGAGAGTCACTACTGTAAATGGGGTGAAAGGCCAGTGCATATCCCAGTAATTAGGGGCAATGTGGTCAAGAGAGGCAAGCCAGCAGCAAAGACTCCGGGTTAAAGGTATAGGGATGGGAGCAAAGATTTAAAGGGAGACTTTGCAGAGGGGTGAGTACCCACCCAAGAAAGAGCCCAGGAGAAAGGCAAGGAGAGAGTAGAGCATAGTTCAAGATGGCCTTTGCCTAGGCTTGTCTGCTCCTTACTTCCTCATCTAGCCCAGAGATGCACAGTCCCCTCCCACCTCAAGACAGGCTGCCAGAGTGGAGGTTTAGATCCCCTTGAGCTGGGGAGGAAATGAGGCTGGGCTTTCTTAAGCAGGTGGTGAATCATCCCCACCCTCCCTGGGAACCAGCTGTGCTCTGCACTTGTTAGCATTATTGCAATCCTGCTGATGTTCTGGTATGTAAATATAGTTAATGATTCATTATTTACCTGCAAACAAACTATCTCGGCCCNCCTGGAGACATCAGGGTGTCTTGGACTATCAGAGCAACTAATGCAAAGGGAATTTTGGTCAGTGCCAGGATATATCACTTAGATGGCTGGAAAGGAGGCATATAAAAGCAGATAGCAGCTCAAGAGATTGAGGTCTCCAGGATTTTCAAAGGAGAAAAGTGTAGTTCTGAGTAAAGGAAGCTGCTATGACAGCCAATGGGAGGGGGGGAGAGAGATGGTGACTACATCCTCTTCATCCCTGGTAGGGGGGACTAGAGACATGGACTGGCAGAATTAACTACTGAAGGGATCAAAGCTGGGCTCTGTGTTCTATGTGCCTCCAAAGGCCCATCTAGATCTATTTTTTTTCCCTTTAGTTATAACATANGGCAGAGAACTCATCTCATAAGGCCTTGGAATTCAGTGGGTCTAGGTCAGCACTAGAATTCTTCCCTTTTGCTATGTAGGAAGCCTGTACGAACTCTGATCCTTACTTGTCTTGTGTTTTAGATGTGACAAATAATGCCCAATGAGAAGGACTCCAACACCAATAAATGACAAATGGCTCAAAGGTGTTCTGCCTGGTACACAACGAGTACTCTTACAAATATTGCCTTTAAAGCCCAAGCAAGCAGCAAAGTCTGGAAGATTCACAAGGGGAAGATTTGGCAGGTAGGAGCTGAAGATGACAGAGACGCAAGAAGTGTAATGACACTGAGCTGAGGGGGAAGGTCTAAAGGCAGTTGGTGGAGCTTCATTCCACTGAGATGAGACATAACACCCCAAGATTTTTGGAGGACAGCCAACTGGTCCCTTGGAACCTCACTTATGCTGTTCTTTGTTCTCTGAAGCATTCATTTATAAAACAATTATTCAGCCTTAGATGTGGGAGAGTGGTTTAAAGTGGGGACCTGGAAAAGGAANCGTGGCCAACCAGGGAGGTGGAGCCCAAAGCCAATGAGGTGTTTGAAGTGTTTCGCAGCTTCATCAGGGCCTAGTGACCCAATGCATTTGTTATTGATGCTGTTGCTGGGAAAGCATGGCTTAATTAATATTGGAGCTCTTCCTTCTGATGGCTTCAGTTGCAGCACTTTCTATTTGTTTACATCTGAGTGNACCATGTTTGTGAAGGGCATGCTTTGTTTGGCTGTTATTTTTCATCTTTTCTAAGTCTAATTAACCCTCTTACAATATTTATTTTACTGAGAAAGCAAGTGATACACATAGTGTACATGCAATAAACACTTAGAAATATGATGAAAGAAAGCTATAGCCAACACAGGAAGTCAACGCTGTTGGAAAATTGCTCAATCACAGTTTATATAAATCTCTTTATAATACAGAGGCAAGCCAGGATTTGGGGGAATTGGACCCAAGATAACAGACACACATACAGTATTCTGCTGCTATTGTCCATTTATGTCACTCTTCTTTGTTCCTGGATTGATTTTTTTCAGTGGGGAGCAGGATGNTGTTGGGAGGGCCCTTGAGTGAGAAGTAAGCACAGAAAAGAGGGGAGGTAGATAGTGTCAGCAGAGAAAAGTGAATTAATTACTCTTGCTTTCAGTGGGACTACATCATATTTTCATTAGGCTGGCAGATTNAGTTGCCATCCCAGCCCATGAGACCTGACGTAATCCATTGGTCATACTGGCTCAGTCTCACTGCCAAGAGTAGAAACAACACAGTCTTCCTCCTTCAGTGTGAAATAGCAGATTGGGGGTGAGGAGGCATATCAGTCAGATCAGAATAACCAGCTGGCTCCTAAATCCTGATCATTATCACAATTCTAGCTGGAAGCTCCTTCCATATGGCTGATGCCTTAGAGAAAAAAGAGCTCTCTTCCTTCTCCATCACCATCTGCAACACTTCTTATTCATTCAGTCATTCAAGGCATTCATCTGTTGGTGGGGATGTGATCTCTGGGCTCTGTGGCTGCAGGTCTTTGAAAGGGAAGGATTTGGCCACATCTAACCCCAATGACGTGTTCACTAGAGCAGGTAATCAGAGGCTGGCTTACCCCGTGGCCGCCTCTTTCCTTAACCTTTAAGGCATTTGTGGGTGGGGGCCCATTTCTCTGGCAAACCTCCTGTCATATCCTTTTATTACCTTCTTGGGCTCCCCCTCCCCTGACAGACACACTATGCTAGACTGGATTCTTAATGAATCACATGAAGAGAATGGCTATATTAGTCACCTCTTCTTTATCATTTATAAACTTTTATGTCTATATAATAAACTTGGAAGACACTTGTGAAGTCTCTTTGTTCCTTTACAAAAGTTAAAAATGACTACAGCTTATGGAAAGAGGCACAGAGCCAGTCAAAGTCACGTGTCTGAGTTTCCTGTTGTGGCTTGCANGTGTCCTCCAAGGCATATGTATTGAAAACTTAATCACTACTCCAACAGCGATAAAAACCTTCAAATGTGATTAGACCATGAAGGCTTGGCTCTTAAGAATGAATTAATCCTGTTATGGAGGGAATGAGTTCCTTAAAATGATAAGCTTGGCATGTTCTCTCTCTCTNTCCCTGCCTCCCTCACTTTCCCTTTCTCTCTCTGTCTCTCTCCCTGCCTCCCTTTCCCTCTCTCTCTCCCTCCCTCTTCTCTCTCTATCTTCTCTCATTTCCTCTCTCTCTCCTCTCCCTATTTCTCTCCCCCTCTCTCTCTATCTTCTCTCATTTCCTCTCTCTCTCCTCTCCCTATTTCTCTCCCCCTCCCTCTCTCCTTCCATGTTTCTTACTGTCCTTCTTTTCATTCCTTTCCCTTCCTACTTTTCTCCTTGCACTTCTGTTATGAAATAGCCCAACAAGACTTTTTCTAGGTATCAGGCCCTTGGTCTTGGACATTGCAGCCTCTGGAATAATAAACAAATAAATTTCTGCTCATTGTAAAGTACCAGTTTGTGGTGTTCCATTACAGCACCACAAAATATACTACAATAATGTCCTTCCCTTTGCTTATATGAGTCCTAATCAGATAAAGGGTTGAGCGAGACATGGAGACAGCAAAACTAGAAACCCAATCCTGACAGCAGAAGAGAATTGTGATTATTATCTGTGTAGGGAAACAAGATCCCATGTCCCTGACATGTCATACTGGCTAGAACTTGGAAAGCAGATATGCATGTGGTGAGTGACACTATGGACATCCCAATAATGTCCACACCCTAAACTCCAATAACCTGCACAGTGCTTACATCAATGTCAAAGAAGAAATTAAGATTTCTTACTAGATGATATTAAAATAGCGAGTGTATCCAGAATTTTCCAGTGTTTTCAATGTAATTACAATAGTCCTTGAACATGGCTGAAGAAATCAGAAGAAAATGAAATGCAGCCAAGGACAGAAGGTAAGGGGTTGTTAGACTACTGGCTTTGAAAACAGGAAATGGGTCTGAGCCAAGGATGGTAGGTAGCTTCTAGCAGCTTTGGAAGGCTTCAAAGTAGCCATCAGACTGGTTTCTAGGCCTTGAACAGCAGGTGGTATAGACAGTGATCACTGACAGAAATGAACAGAGACTTTGGTGGCCCTAGCCCAAAGTTATGAGGTGTTTTCTTAGGCAGCAATACATAAAGAGAAATCCAACCCAAACACAATATGAGGTAGGTTAGGAAGACAGGGAAAAGTAGGAAGACCTGGGAAGGAAAATGAGCCCCTCACTAGGGAACCAGCTGAGAAGCAAGAGTTCTATCACAAGTAGCATTTGCTGTGAAGGTAGCTCACATAAAGCATTCATTTCATACATAAATATGTTATGCTAAAATAACAGTGACCCAGACTTACAGCCTGAATGTATATGAATTGGGTAGGGCCTCTTTCCTGTCTCATAGTTCCTGGGAGTCTCAAACAAGACTGAACATTGTTTATGATGAAGCTGTCCTAACTTTGTTCATTCTTGTGGCCTAAACATTTATCCCATCAATTTCAGCCTTGTTGGTACAGCCCTGGAACCACCCTGTAATCATTTAGTTTCCCTAGAAATAGCTCTCTAACAGCCTCAGGATCTACCAAAATAGTACTTATGGCTATCGTGAAGACAACATTGTAAGACTCTCTAAGAAACTCGCACTCAGCTCTGGAATGCGCCTTACTCACTTCTCCAGAGCCTCTTTTTAAATTCTCAATATTCATGTTTATAATCCACTTAAAAATTCTTGATAAACTCTCTCTCTGTTTTATACTGGCTCATCCTGAAAGTCTTTTGCACTGAAGCTAAGAATCCTAGTTATGCCTGAGTAGATTTGTCTCCTGTTCTAGGAAACAAATGCATGTGAAGACACTGTCCACAGCTAGGGGCAGCCACTAAGAGCAAGCAGGCAGACTACTCCAAATTCACCAGGGCTAGATATAGTTGGCATCTCTGCAAGTCAGAATAGAAAGATCTCATTCAGCCAGCACTAAATGGAGTTCTGACAANCATATTATTTCAGCCATGGGGCCAATTAGCCATGTATGAAAGGTGTTTTTAAATATGACTTATAAACCTTCAAAGCAAGGCTTGAAAATGTCAGCCTGTTTTCATACAATTACTGCACCACCAAACACAATCCAGAGGTTTTCAAAGGGCTGCAAATAAATACTCCACCAGTATAGAACTCAGATATTTGATATCTAATAAAAGTATGTAAGAAAAGAAATATTGTCCATAAAGAGGAGAAAAATTACTCTATTTATAGANACAGATTGAGGAATGATACATGTGACAGAAGCAATACCCCTATTGGTAGGGATATTCAAGATTAATATGTGTTATACATTCAACATGGAAAAAGAAAACATAATAATTTATGAGATATGAAAAATAAAGACTGAAATAAAATATCTTTAGATGAAAAAGTGCAATGAATATGATTTGAAAGTACATTATATTTCATTAACAGCATATTAGATATTTCAGTCTGAACAAAAAGATAAAGTAATAAATATTATATAGAATGAAAATGGGTAGAAAAAATACTATAAAAAATAAATAGAACATAGGTGAATTTTAGGCCAACTTCAGGCCAACTAACATTGAGAGTCCCAAAAGAGTGTCAAATTGATCAGATTAAGAGATGCTTAGATTAGTAAAATACACACAAGTAGGTGTCTGAGATGAATAGATCATGAGGGCACTGATGTAAGCAGTAGTTTAATCTACTTATGGCTTCAAAACTTGCGTGGACTCTGAAGTGTGTGTGGGGAGGGGAACCGTAACAGATCATGGCGACAGATATTTAAAGAGTATGTCTTGTCTCTAACATCTTCTTTTTATTACTTTTTACTTCCTAGTTGCCATGTTGCTTAAAATCAACAAAGAAGAAAAAGCTCATCCCCAAGACAGAGGGGCTCCTTAGAATGCACAAGAACCTGAAATCAGTTTCAACAACTTTAAAACTAAATAAACAAATAGATCTCAAAGAGCAAGGCATGGTAGTGTGCACCTGTAATTCCAGCACTATGCAGGCTAAAGCAGGAAGATTGCAAACTTTAGACTAGCTTGGGTTCATAACAAGTCCCAGGCCAACTGAGCCAGAAATGAGAACTTACTAACAACAGACTGAAGGGAAACAGGGAGATGTCTCAGTCAGTAAAGTGCTTCCATGAAGATCTGTCTTTAATTCCATAATCCACATATAAAAGTAGAGTATAGCAGTGTGTGCCTATAATCCCAGCACTGGGAGGAGGCCATGACAGGAGGATCCCTGGGACTTACTTGCCAGTCTAGCCAAATCAATGAGATGCAAATTCAATGAGAAACTCTGTTTCAAAAACTAAGATGAAAAGCAACTGAAGAAGACACCCAATATTGACCTTTGGCCTTCATACACACCCATCAAGCATAAGCGCCCCCAACAAAAAAATGTTAAGAGGTCTTAAAAAGCATCCGTAGAGTAAAAGACACACCATATGCAATGGAGTAAAGGCACCAGACAAAAGACAGCTTTAAAGTAAGGAGGGAATCTACAAATCTAGAATTTNGCCAATGAAAATACCTTGCAAAAGCACTTGATAAATCTTTCTTGGGCACGCAAAATTTAAAATACTAAAAACCATCAACCGGAGGGAAGAATACACCATAAGAAGTATTAAAATTTATCTTTCAGGNAAATGAAAAAAAATTCCAGATGGCATTAGTATTCTGGCTCTGGGTGTGGAGAGGGGGGTTGAAAAAGAAGAAAAAAAAATGGGACTTAATGCTTTAGCAAATATCGTGAATATTGCATTCAGGCCAGATTCAAGCTGTCAACAGTTTAACAATTAGTTCACGAAATTCCTTAACATTTAACCATTAGGCCTCCTGGGCTACTATAAGTAAAATAATGGTGGTGAAACATCAACTGAAAATATCAGTTAGGTATTAAAACAACATTCATTTTATATTTTAATTTAAAAATAATTTTCTTTCATTTCCAATCAAAATGAACTATGAGACAAACTATATGTCAACTATTTTCAAGTTATTAGACAACATATGTGGTCTAACACTGATCTTTTAAAGCATTTCCAGGCCATAGCACAAAGAAGCAACCCTCCACCCCCACCCCAGGGAGAGGCAAGCAAATNTCCTGAGTTCAAGAGACATAGGTGANCACAGGGAGAATAAGGCAGGTGCATTGCATGGGGCAGAATATGGGAAAGAGAGGGGTGAACAAGGAGAAGGTTCCAGGAAGCTTCCACATTCAAAAAGTGTTGATCAAAGCACAGAGGTGGAAGTCNGTGCAAGATAGGGAAGGTACCTGCATAAAAGAGTAAAGAGAATACTCATCCANTTTCAAAGGGGAAANGATTGGTGTATATTCTCCCCAGTGAGACTGGAAAACCTTAAAATTCCTTGGACATTGGACATCAGATTCCTAAGTATTTTTTTCCTTTTGATGAAAATAGTTTTTGTTCTCACATAATATATTCTGATCATGTTTCCCCCTCCCTCTACTCCTCCCAGTTCCTCCTCACATCCTCTCCCATCCATACCCACCCCCTTNCTGTCTCTCATTAATATACAAACAAGCTTCGAAGGAATAATAATAAAATAATAGAATAATCATACAAACCCAAATCCAACATATCAGAACAGGACAAAACCAAACAGAAGGAAAAGAGCTTAAGGAGAAGGCACGAGAAACAAAGACCCACTGATTCACACACTCAGGAATCCGTAAAAACTCCAAACTGGCAGACATAATATATAAGTGAAGGACCTTGGACAGTCCCATGCAGACTCTGTACATGCTTTCTCAGTCTCTGTCAGTTCATATTAGCTTTGATCAAGTTGACTTAGAAGGCCTTGTTTCTTTGGTGTAAACACTGGCTCTTACACTCTTTCTGCCTCCTTGTCTGCAGAGTTCCCTGAGCCCTGAGGGATTTGAAGGACACATTCCATTTAGATCTGAGTGTTCCANGGTCTCTCACTCTCTGCATAATGTCTTGCTGTGCGTCTCTATATTTATTCCCATCACCTGCAAGAGGAAGCTTTTCTGATGATGGTTGAGCAAGATGCTGATCTATGAGTATAGCAGAATGTCATTAGGAATCATTTTATTAATACTTTTTATTCTTTTTAAACAGCAATATTTAGTTTTACCCTAGGTCTCTGAGCCATCTGGTCTCAGGTTCTTGGTTCCCCAAGCAGTGTCTGGTAGGTGTTACACCTAGTAGAATGGGCCTTCATTCAAATCAGATATTGGTTGGTTACTCCCACAAGCTTTGTGCCACCATTGCACTTGAATATCTTGCAAACAGGGCATAATTATAGAACAAAAGATTTGAAGCTGGGTTGGTGTTTATGTTTCTCTTTTGGTAGCATGCAGAGTACTTTCCTGTACCAAAGATACTAGAATATAGATGTGAATGGTCTACACAGATACCAGCTCAACTTCTCCATGTTCACTGAGTTGTGTAGGTGTTATCTTCAGCAATGAGGTCTTGCTGTTGGTTTGTGGAGGGCAACCTATACTCTTGGCAACAGCCTGGGTTATTTGGGGATTCCTATGGCACCTCTTTAGCCAACAACTCAATTAGATGTAAACCATTTCTGGTACTGGAAGCTTCATTTGGTGACAAGTGATGGCCATTTGGGGCTATATCCCCTATTATTTGGCAATTTCATTTAGATNGCCTTCATATACATAAACATTCTAGGAAGCTTCTACTGTNTTGGGTTTCCATACTATCTCTCAAAAGGCCTTTAATTTTAGCTTTCTCTTAACATATTTCCTCCCTCAACTCCCTCTTGTCTCCCCCTCCATACTTAATCCTCTTGTTCCAGGTTCCCATCCATCCA
The DNA here is from genome assembly GCA_001675575.1 of Neotoma lepida. NCBI lineage: Eukaryota > Metazoa > Chordata > Mammalia > Rodentia > Cricetidae > Neotoma > Neotoma lepida. The sequence continues at coordinate 10,233 of LZPO01035434.1, read as the reverse complement.
TAACNTCTACTTTATTTCCCTTTCCTAGGGAGATTTAGCTTTTTCCTTAGTTCAATACTGTATACCAAACCTCGGTAGTTCTATGGATTATAATTTGGTTATTACTTATTTAACAGCTAATATCCANATATAAACAAATACATACATTTCTCTCTCTGGGTCAGGGCTACCTCACTCAGGATGGTTTTTTTCTAGTTCAATCCATATTCCTGAAGCTTCATTTTTTTAATTGAAAATAGATTCTTCTCTCACACAATACATTCTGACCACAGTTTCCCCTCCCCCAACTCCTCCCAGTCTTCCCCAACCTGCCCTTTCCTCCAGATCCCCTCCCCCTCCATTTCTCTTCAGAAAGGAGCAGACCTCCAAGAAACAACCATCAAGCACAATAAAACAAGATAATAAGACAAGTCAAAAGCACTCATATCAAGATTGGACAAGGCAACCCAATAGGAAGAATAGAGTCCCCTGGTTGAGTAATACATCATTGTATACAAGTATCACATTGCTTTTGAACCATTCTTCTGTTGAAGGACATCTGTTTTATTTCTAATTTCTGGCTATTATGAATAGAACAGCAATGAATATAGTTGAGCAAGTATCTCTATGATAAAGTGACTTTTGGGTATATGTACAAGAGTAGTATGATAGTTTGAATGTAATTGGCCCCCATAATCTCATAGGGAGTNGCATTATTAAGANGTGTGGCTTTGTTGGAGTGGGTATGGCCTTATTAGAGGAAGTGTGTCACTGTGGGAGTGGGCTTTGAGGTTTCCTATGCTCAGGATACCACTCAGTGTCTCAATTGACTTCCTGATGTCTACAAGAATTAGGACTTTCAGCTCCAATACCACATCTATCTGCANACTGCTAAGTGCCCCACCATGATGATAATGGGCTGAACCCCTGAAACTATGAACAAGTCCCCCTCAATTAAATGTTTTCCTTTATAAGAGTTGCCGTGGTCATGGTGTCTCTTCACAGCAATAAAAACCTTAAGACAAGTAGTACAGCTAGATCTTGAGGTAGATCTATTACCATCTTCTGGAGGAAACTGTCACACTGATTTCCATAGTGACTGTACACGTTTACAGTCCCACCAGCAATGGATGAGTGTTCCCCTTCTCCAAATCCTTACCAGCATGAGCTGTCACTTGCTTTATTGATTTCAGCAATTCTGTTGGGTATAAGATGAAATCTCAAAGTAGTTTTAATTTACATTTATTTGATGACAAAAGATGTTGGACATTTCTTTAAGTGTTTCTCAGCCATTTAAATTTCTCTTTTGAGAATTCTTTGTATAGATCTATACCCCATTTTTAAAACTTGGTTATTTGTTTTCTTAATAAATAGAATTGAATAGAAGACATAGATTAAATCCACACACCTATGGACATGTGATTTTTGATAAAGAAGCCAGAAATATACACTGGAAAGAAGGCAGCATCTTCAACAAATAGTGCTAGTCAAACTGGATGGCTCTATGTAGAAGAATCCATATAGATTCATTCCTACCACCCTGCACAAAATTCAAGTCTAAATGGATCAAGGACCTAACATAAGTCACATACTATGATCCTGATAAATGAGAAATTGCACAATCCTAAGTATTTTGACTTACNAGTAAAGAAAAATTACCCTTGAGCTCCATGCCACTCTGCTCCCACCCAACAAATCTTTAAAGCCAAACTCTACAGAATTAGATTGCTCACAGGAAATTTTAAAATGTTCTAAAATGGAGCTCAAGAATATTTACCAGAATATAACAATTCAAAAAAAGTAAAAATTAATGTGTAGCATTTAATTAAAATGTACTAGGCATGCAAAAAATGTAGAAAAACACAATTTATAAGATGACAAAAATGAATTAATTGAGCTGGCCCTGAAATGACACAGATGTCAGAATTAAAGACAAAGACATTAAGACAGTAATTATAACTGTGTACCATATGTTCAAGGGGAAGCCGAGAGATTGACTGTGTTAAACTCAGACAGGGAGATATCCCAAAGCACCAAATCAAACTGATGGAGATTAAAATCAAAATGCATGACAAGAAAAACACACTTGGTAAGATTAATGGTAAATCGTACTATGTCAAAAAGCAAAGTTAAAAGCTTGGTTGTAGTAATGAAAACAAACCACAGTGAGGTGCAGAGAGAAACGCTTTTTAAAGCAAACAGATCATCAATGAACTCCAGAAAAATGTAAAGCAATTTCATATACTTGTAATTACACACCATCACCAGACAGACAATAGATAAGAAAAACATAAAAATTAAAATAAATCACTACTAAAACTATAAAATAGGAAACTCTGACAGGTGTGATGGTTCACGCCTGTAATGCCAGAGTTTGGGAGTCAGAAACGGGAGCCGGCCATGAGTCCAAAGCCAACCTGAGCTACACAGAGTTTTCNGGACAGCCTTGGCTACAGAGAGAAATCATGACTAAAACTCATCAAGAATCCAAAACAAACAAAGCAGAAAACAACAGAAATCAAGACTCAAGACCAATTAAATCTAAGTTCACACACACACACACACACACACACACACACACACAGAGATACACACCACAAAAGAATTTCATTTAAATTGTTCAAAACTTGTGTTAAAAAGAAAACATGACTACTCTAACCATATGGAAGTTCTTTGAGATGTTTAGACTTTGGGGCTAGATAATTTTGATGTGTGATTTTTTTTATTTGCACATTTTATATAATAAAGTTTACTTTTTTAAAATTTGAAAGAAAACAATAAGAAGAGCCAGATTAAAACAATGTTTTGCACAGTACAAGAAGATAAATTTCCTGATATAAGACAATACAGATAAACCTTTTATATTTAAGAGACTGAAAAAAAATCTGCTTTTGTTTTTATCANAGCCATGGACAGGTTTGGGATGATCCCTTATCATCATTTTGATTTGCATGTCCTGATAACAGTGAGTTGAGCATCATTTCACATGCTTAAAAAANTAGGGGTGTGTTTGTTTATTCTCTGAGAAAAAAAACTTTGCCAGTTTGTAATTGGATTTGTTTTGTTTGGTTTTGAATCGCTACTTTTATAATTGAGCTCTATATAGTCCTTCTATAATTTTAGATAGTAACCAAATATTTTGCCTCATTTCAAGGGTTCCTTTTTCATTTCATTGATATTTCCTTTGTTCTGCAGAAAAAAAATTGGTTCAAGTTCAATTGTTTAGTTTCATTTGTTCTCACATATTTTCATTTTTAGTTGTTGTAAATGGGTTTGCTTTGTCTTTCTGTTGATAGTTCAAGGTTAACATCTGAAAATGGAGCTGCATTTTTCCCAATGATTTGTTGTAAGTGAAGGCATAATAAAACCACCAAACTAGACCACTCCATGGATAGAAAGAAAGGTTTTTAGGGCTCAAACTTCCAAGGTGATCTCTGGGTGGGGATTGGACGGAAAGAAGCAAAATGGCAAAAAAGCAAGAGGATTTTATGACAGTCAGCAGAGTGTGGGTCTTTGATCTGAGCAGGTTGTTCATANAACCTGAAACTAGATGCCCTTGCCTGAGGTATCTGACCTTTGGGGTGGATTAAGGGAGGTTTTGGTAAACAGNAACCCTCAGCTTCCTGAGAAGTGCTGAGTTGATAAGCTTCTGTTTACTCATAAGCAATTCTTTGGTTTATCTAGTCAGAATCCTTTTGTTTAGATTGTCACCAACACTACCATTTTGGGGAGCCCAATTTGAACCTAACATTCGAATAGAACGAATTAGTGACATGCAGTTGAGGACCACAATTTTTTTAGATGTATTTTTATTTTTATGTGTATGAGTTTTTGTCTACGTGTATGTATGTGCACCACATGTGTGCAGTGCCCACAGAGGCTAAAAGAGGATCTCCTAGAACCTGTCTCTTATACACATCTAGATGTGTATAAGAGACAGAATTAGTGACATGCAGTTGAGGACCACAATTTTTTTAGATGTATTTTTATTTTTATGTGTTTGTGTACCTGTGTGAGTTTATGTGCATCATGTGAATGTAGGTGCCTGCACAGTCTCTGGAACTGGGCATTGTGACCCACCTGATACAGGTGCTAAGAAACAAACCTGAGTACTCTGGGAGAGTAGTAAATACTCTTTATGTTAGTATTTTGCTAGTATTTTAGTATTTTGCAGATGTTAGTATTTTGCAGCGCTGCGGTGGTTACCGTGCCAGAAAAGGTCGAGGCACGACAAAACCCAGTATCAGAGCTTTATTAGAAAGTAGAGGGGATGGGGGGGGGNGCTTGGCCGCACGTGGAGAGAGAGAGAAGGAAGAGAGGGCGAGGGAGGAAGAGAGGCAGGATTTCCCTTTGCACATGCGCTGTGAAGTCACTTAGCTGGGGGAGTGGCCAGGAACTCCAACACTTTATAATTGTTATTATTATTTATTCTTCTCTCATACAATACATTCTGACCACAGTTGCCCCTCCTTTCACTCCTCCCAGTTTNCCTCCATCTCCCCTATCCCCCAGATTCTCTGCTCCTCTGTTTCCCTTTAGAAAGAACAGGCCTCCCAGGTGTATCAACCAAACACGGCATAATAAGATACAATAAGACTAGGCACATATCCTCATATTGAAGCTGGACATGGCAACCCAATAGGAGGAAAGGAGTCCAAAAGGAGGCAAAGGATCCAGAGACACTATCCACTCCCACTGTTAGGAGTCCCACAAAAGCACCAAGCTAACAGCCATAGCATATATGCAGAGGACCTAGCACAGACCTATGCAGGTTCCATAAATGCTCCTAAATACTGAGCCATCNCTAGTCTAGCCTCTTGGTTCTGATTATAAAGGAAAAGCTTTCAGCTCTTCACTATTGAATGTGTCAACCACAATTGTAATACATGGCTTTTATTGTGCTAAAATACATTCTCTGTACTCAATTTTTGAGACCTTTTATGATGAAAGGATGCTGAATTTTATGATGTATTTTTAATCTGTTGAGGTCATCCTGCTGTTTGTTCTTAATTCTTTTGCTGTGGTATCTCACATCTATTGATTTGCATATATTGAACCATCCTTGCATCTCAGGATAAATTCCATTTGATCATGGTGAATGATGTTTTTAATGTGATATTAAATTCAATTTGCTAGTATTTGAGTGAAGATTTTTACATCTATGTCCACTAGGGATACTGATTGCTAATTTACTTTCTTGTAGTATCCTAGGTTGGCTTTGGTAGGTCGTTAATTCTAATCTCAGTTTTCAAAATTTTAAAATACATCTTCTTTTTCAGTATCTTAAAAGAGCTATATAGAGAAGGATCACTGTTGATTCTCCCTTCAGTGTTTGACAGAATTTCCACTGATGCCATCAGCTTTTCTTTATGGGAGATTTTTAATTACTAAGCCATGATTATGTCTTAATTGATTGCATGTTTCTTTTGGGGG
>LZPO01035433.1:42123-54437 GCA_001675575.1 Neotoma lepida | reverse complement strand
ATCCTTTCTCTAGAGTGTTAGTGTTTCCTCACTGACAAAATGCCTGATATGAATTACCCAGGATAGGAAGGATTTGCATTGGCTCACAGATTCACAGGGTTCATTTCAAGTTACCTGGCCTCATCAATGGTTCCCATAATGACAGAGACTACTGGTCTTTTACTAAACAGGAAGCAGAGAAAGGAGAAGGAACAAAACACCAAGGATGACCTTCATAGGTACACACTTCCTTCCTTCAGCTAGACCCCCTCCCCATGTCTAAATTATAGATGCCTCAGTAAATGTCACCAGCTTCAGAATAAGAGTTCAGTATGTGAGCCTTTGTGGAAATTTCACATGAAAGCCACAACAGGCCACAGAATGCATAGAATCCAACCGTGGACAGACCTTCTTTCTGANATGGCTCACACCTTATTTTTTTCCACTTTTTTAAATAGCAGCAATGATGTACTATCTTTAAATCTAAGTCTAGATCAAGAAAACAAAAGCAAACACAACCTAAACCATAATCACCTGAACATGGATACCTGTCAGAACAAAAGATGTCTCAGAAATGATTTAGGAGAGGACAGCCAGATCTTACCAACTCTGGGCTGCTTGGCCTCCATGCCCATCAGTGAAGCTACATACCAGCTAGCAGGACAGTATGATGCTCACACTGCCTGGCCACGTGAATAGTCAGTGCCCCCTATAGGATGATGGAGGGTACTGTATGTGTGAAGTGCCTATGAGCCTCTGAGTTAAGACCTCACCTGTGAATCTGAAAGTCTCTAATTCTGCTTTGACAGGTGGAAAACAATCTCACTTTTGAGAAGTTATCAGCCTGGACCAAACCAGACTTTATGAGGAAAACTGATGTTGAAGTTTTCCTTCCAAAATTTAAACTTCAAGAGGATTATGACATGAAGTCTGTGTTTCAGCACTTGGGAATGGTNGATGTCTTCCAAAAGGGCAAGGCTGACTTATCAGGAATGTCTCCAGAGAGAGACCTGTGTGTGTCTGACTGTGTTCACAAGAGTGTTGTGGAGGTCAATGAAGAAAGCACCGAGGCAACAGCCTTGACCATGATAAGTATAGGCTGTGATTTATCTACTGATGTCCCAACGTTTTGTGCCGACCATCCTTTCCTTTTCTTCATCAGGCACAATGAAACCAACACCCTCCTGTTCTGTGGCAGGTTCTCATCTCCATAAAGGCACATTTACTATGTGGGAAATTGTTCTCTATTCAGCATCTTGACAGCTCTTAAAACCCTGTGTGGATGGACACATAGGTTAAACCCATGTTCCAAGATGAGGGCACTTTCCTCTTGGCAGCCTGATCTTATGATGCCCACATTCATCTCCCCCTATCCTGTGGGGGGATGCCCACTATCAGTGCCCTTTGCCAGGTCACAAGACCCCAGAGTGGTTGGGTTTCCTGTTGTGTAAACAACAAAGGAGGCAAACATTTCCCACAAGATAGCCTACAGAATTTTCTAAGGTGACCCTAAATAAACGCCCCACTCACTGCACAGACAAGCCACGCCAGCTCTATAAGCTGTGCCTTCCTGGCTCCTCAACTCTTGTCATCACTTGCCTTAACCTGTGTNAANGATAGTCAATGCTTCTGTGGATGATAACAGCCACTGCAGTTTTTTTTAGTGATTGGTCCTTAATGTACATTTTAACTTTATTTTGCTTTGCGTCCACTACTTACCAGGCATGTGCCCACCACTGTGTTAAGCTTGGGGACAGGTGCAGACAGTGTGGTCCTCTAAAAGCTGCCCTTTACTATCTGCTTTCAACTTATCTAGTTGTCATGATAGCTAGCTTGGACTAATACATGTTCTCCTTGCAGAAGTCATGTCTCTATAGACTATTGTGTTTCTCCACAACTAACTGTAATAGTTAAATTCTATGAAATCCTTAAAGACCATTTCAAAACAAATTTATTTTTCTCTCCAACCATATGTATACTTTGATCTTTAATTGGACCAGTTATGGTGGTTGTTTTATCTGTTAACCTTCTCTCTCCAGGTAGGAGGTAGGCTCAGAGAACAAAAACACAACAGTTTCACATAAAAAGAAATGGTGTGGTCATATATAAAACCAGACTCTTAGTCATGGCCCACTAAGGTGATAGATTTGGAAGAGTCCCTGCATATACATGTAGAGGTAAAGCAAGACATCTCCACCTTCAGGGCGGTAGAAACCTGCCATGTGCACTTGGCTGCATTCAAAATAGCTGCTGCTCAGTGGCTGCTATNTGCCTCCTTCACCTTCCACCGTGGGCTCAATGTGTCTTCCCCAAATCCACATGTTCATGTTCAAACACCTAGTTCCCCAAAATGCAGCCTAAGTTTTATACAGACTTTACAGGCATAATGAAGTTTTTCAAAAAGTTATCATGGAGAACTCTAATGCAGTGTTACTGGTATCCACATAAAAAGACAGAGAACAGGTCACAGACACACAAGGAACACACAGTGAAGACCCAGAGAAAGGTTGCCATCTATAGCCAAGGAAAATAAGACTGTCAACATTTTGATTTTTATAACAAGAGCTATTGGGGTCCATCCTCAGATATCCTTTTCCCAGGGTCCACGGAAGAATCTAACAACCAGCTGAGAATCTAATCTTAGGAATAGTGAAAGAGTCTACACACATGGAGCTCTTTCAGTTCATTCACTCCGTTCTTCAATTCTACAAGTGCCGTGGGGGTATCGGCTTATATATATTTACAAGCAGTAATTCTTTAGCAATGCAATGCAAGGCTTGAAGTTTTCAGGGTCATAGAAAGAGATGATATGATCCACACAAAGAGCAGTAATTGTCAGCTTTGATTTACAACCCAAAAGGGGAGTGACTAATGGAGGTAGGGTCAACTAAGGGCTAAAATTGATTAGGGGATCTAAAAGGGAATTTAAGTGCTCAGACAATATTCTTAGAAGTGGCTAGGTAAAAGGTTAGGAGATTATATGTCAGTATAAGTCAAAAGTAAAATAAAACTGCCTTTTTTTCCTTCAGCACCACTTCTGGCCTCAACTGTGCCATTTTCTGCCAGGGCAAGGAAAATGTTCTCGGTTGCTGGGCAATCTGTGTCACAACATGTAGCATTTAGTTCAAAAAAGCACTTTCACTCCGAGTTAATTGCTAAAGGGGATAACACCTGGGCTGAGATAAAAGAGAGAGGATTAAAGCTTGATTTGCAGAAAAATGAAGCTTGGCACCTATCATTCTCCTGGCCTTGGCGGTTGTCTCCTTGAGTCAGTGGGAATATTTACCTTATCTCAGTAACTGGCTGAACACCATCCTGGTAATTGCAAGCANTAAATCTCTTAAATTAGGGTCTTGTGTTAATAAACTNATGTGAAGGTAAGGAGTTAAGGATTTAAGGTTAGTGAGGTTAGCTTCTCTTCTCTGTAGGTGAGATGAGCTCAGAGTATGCTAGTGCTCATCTATCTGCAGTCTGTCCTTGGATGTTTGAGAAGTGTCTCAAATGAAATACTTTTGTCCAGAGATGGCACTGGCCAGATGTCTGCTAATGAAGATAATTACAGAAAGGCAGACTCTAAGTCTATGGTAGAGTAAGAGGAACAAAGGTCTGATTATGGGAAAGGGGTCTTGACTGTGTGACTGTTATCAAACACAGCTGGGGAATGTTATCCAAATACCCCAATTGTATAGGGGAAGTTGTGTCTAATAAATGATCAATCATAGTCTTAGAAGTTCTTGGGAAAAGAATCAAATGCAGGAAACAGCTAATATATTCAAAAGCCAATATCACCAAAACTCCTTGAGTTTTGGCTTCCCTCTGGCAGAACNCTTGGCTATGCCAGGGTTTTAGCCTGTATCAGCTGAATTCCTACTTCATATTTCTGTGGCTTGCAACAATTTTAAATATTAGCCACCAGAACTGAGAAAAGAACAGTGTGTCAATTAAATCATCCAATCAGTTCTGTCTGTTACACAACCCTGACTATCACATCTCCTCATCCCCATTTCTGAAGGTTGTGTGTACTGCATGCATCCATCACTGTCGCCCCGTCTTATGCTGAGACAGCCTGTCTCTATAGTCCATATACCTCTGCACCTAGAGCACTACTCCCAAGAAGGATCTCAGTGGCTTCTGCTGCTGGTTCATGGGACCAAGTCCTACCTCACATGGAAAGAAACTTCAGAGTCTTGGAAGGGAAGAAACCTACTGTACTTTGCTTGTAGGAAGGATGAGAACCACAAGGAGCCAGGGAGCTAAAATAGTGGGGGTCANGGGTGACTTTAGTACCATGCCACTTGTACTGTTGCCTTCCTCCTAAACATCACAGATCAGNATTAATTGATCAGGATGCTCATGCCAGGGTCCTAGCAGGGTTAGACATGTCTTCCATCAATATCTACCCACATCCCTACGTCACCTGTAGTTGTTCATCAAGAGCAATTGCTTTGAGATTTGAAATGTGGAGGACCAACTCAACTGACAGTCCATGGTATTTATCTGCTGTGAAATGGTGCTGGTTACCTGAATCATCTGGCTTGCAGTGTTTCTCTTTGCCACTATGAAGACCACAGCAAGGCTAAGAAGATGCTCATGGGTGAGAAAAATACATTTTTGGAGCTGTCTTCACCCAGTATTTTCAAAAGNTTTAAGGCAAAGGTGCCATTTGCTTCCCCCAGAGGATCCATGATAGNGAGCCTGGAATGAGGGCTTAAATCAGTATCACGTGAATACAGGCTGATGTGTAGGCTATGTCTTCACTCTCAGTCACACAGTGATGCTACGGCTCANTGAACAACAGGACACACATAAAACTATTTCTTTGGGCCCTTGAAGATTATCTTTTGTTTCTAATATTAAATGAAAAACATGAACAGCAATATTTAATAATATGACCCTGTGTTGCAGAGAATCCTGTGTGAACACAGTCCACTGTGTTTGGACGAAGTGTGGAGGGGGCACACATGACATGTCACTGTGGTCACTCCCGGGGTGAGGTTTGAGAGTGTCGGTAAAGAGTTTTGTTTCCACATATGAATCCTTTGGTGTGTTGAAAGCTATCTCCTGTACAACTTGAAAGCCATTTGAAATGATAAATTCACCGACACAGTCACACAAACAAGATGAACGAAGTGGGAGAATGGTCCCATGCTGTGGAATAATCCCTCTATACACTGTGAAAATGTGTTGCTCTCACTGAGTGGGTATTTGGGAGTGGTTGCTGGGACACAGAGAAACTCTGCCTACAGCCCCATGTTAGGAAAATCAGAGTTAAAAATAAAAGATGATAAGTCAAACCACATCCAAAGCACCATGTGAGCATCAGTTCCCCTTGTAGGAATCCTATGCACATGGCAAAGCCCAAACTAACACCATACCAAAGGCCTGCTGTTGTGGGCCTCATCCACACTGCCAGGACACTTGGCCCAAGCACTCTCAACACTTTGTCCATGGTCAACAGGTTCATGCCCATGTGTACCACAGGCTCAGAGCTCAGGTCCCTACAGTTCTTGCCATAGTTCATTTAACAGCACCCTGTCAGGGTCAAGGGCAAGATACAGACAGGTAGTGTGAAGTAGGGTTGAGCAAGCGCATCTTCAAGGCAGTCAAAGTCGCAGACTGTAAGACAGAAGGACCTTAGAGCTGCCTGTTAGCAACTCCCCATCTTACAATAGGAACACAGAGCATGCATTGGCGGTTGGAGCTGTGCTCACCCCACAAAGGCATCCAAGATACCTGGGTCTCAGACCCTGGAACCTGGGAAAGTTCTGTTATATTGCCAAAGATACTTTGCAGTGAGGAATAAGGATCCAGGATGATATTACTCTGAGCAATGTTAAAAGGGGGAGGGGTCTTAGCCTTCTGTGAAGTTATGACACAGAGCCAGGAAAACCTTCATTGGAATCTCCCTGGAGAAGCCCAAGATCGTCCTACAGGATGCATTGGTCTCCCTCTCCTCCCTCCCCACCTTTTTCTCTCCTTCCCACTCTCCCTCTCCCACTTCCTCTTTCCTCTCACTCTCCTCCTCTTCCTCTCTCCACTTTTCCTTCAGTGAATCCACTCCAGCTTCACACAGGCTCGCACTGAAATGCATTTCTTTGGGAAAGCCACAGTCTGCTCTGTCTGTNTAGAGCTTGTTGGAGCCCTTCAGGTCCTAGGCAGAACAGGCTACACGCAGGCTGGAACAATACTCAGTCCCCTTGTTGCCTGAGGTTAAAGATAGTGTGGCTGAAGGCACATTTTAACCAAGCCCCAATTCTCCTGTCAGAACTTCTCTGTGATTTCTCACATAGCCTAAACTCCCTACTCCCTTATTTCTGTCATACAGCACAGGTCACATACAACCTAAGCCTGCTTCCTCATGGTGCCAGATGTGTCTCTTCCCTCTGAAACTTTTAAGGATACACATCTCACTATGTCTAGGGGCCCTGAAACTCTACTTCCAAAGCCTGCTGTAGCTGGCCTTATTTCTTACCTGAAAAAGACTATCCACCTTCCCTTCCCCTCCTTTCCCCTCCTGTCCTTACCCAACAGGAGCTGCCAGTGTGGTATGCACCTGTGCCTGTGTGCCACTCATGCTGACAGCTCAACAACTGCTTCCTGCAAGAGCAAAGAGTGTCACATGGATGCTCAATTTCCGTATATCCAATCGCTCAAGTCCTTGGATCCATCCACAAAATAGAGATAGGAAAGAAGAAACTGAGGCAGGCAAACACCAGGAGTAGCTTAGCAACCTGTTGGCCTCTAGCTGGTCGAAGCCCACCAGGATTCCAACACCTTTCTCCTCTCTATCTCCAGGTGGGTGAAGGAGGCCCTGTCACTAATGCAGTAAATGATCATCCCACACTGCGTCCCTGCACTGGCGCCTCCCCTCCCCTCCCACCATCTCTTCCTCTTCCTCCCCCTCATGTTCCTCCTGAGGTCACCAGCAGCTGCACAGGAAACTCAAAGACTCACCCACTCCTCCTGCTCTGGTCCGGTGTCTCCAGAGCCCTGCACCACAGCAGATGCCATACCCAGGGCAAGACGCCTCTGCAGGCAGCAAGTTGAACAGAAGAGGTCCAGGTGGCTGAGCTGCCCAGGGCCTCAAATACTGGTGGGGCAGGGAAGTGGAAGTGTGGAGTCTGGAGCTCCAGGCAACCTCACCTGGGAGCTAGGAATGCATCTCCTGGGGCTCTTTGAACAGGATCATAGAGTCCATTGGCTGGCTCCCTCTCAGGCCTTGCAGTTAGCCAGGCATCCTTTCCTTGCCGGTTCTGGTCTCTTTGCCTCCTTGCCTTAGGAAACCCACAGAGCAAAACCATGTGGGGCCTTCTGGGAGGTTTCTATAGGAGGGAGGGACAGTGTGCAGCCCCACCACACTGTGCCTTTGTTGCGACTGAATTATGGCCTCAGAATGCAGAGTGTGCCAGCTCCCAGAGCAGAACTTTAAATGGGGAAGTGGAAAGACTTTTAGCACTGGGGCTCCAAATAAAACAGAAAGGGATTCAGTGACCCCCAAGTTTTGGAGGTTCAACAGAATACTGAGACAGGTTACTGGAGAGTNAGAAGTTTCTTAGAGGAGTTAGTAACAGACNGAGAGGCAACACGATGGCAGGGTCTTAGAGGATAGTCAGGCCTCAGTGCCAGAACCATACTTCATGGCAGAGTCTATGAAAGAATGTGACTCCAGTCTTAGTGGCCCTAAGGTAGTTCATTAGCTTTCAGAAATGGCCAGCTCTGGAGTGTGGGCTGTAAGGTCTTGTCTCAGGCAGGAGGTACTGGATTATCCTAGACCTGTGACTCTAAGGAGACGAGTTTGATGTTTGAAGGTCTATGTGTCTGGTTTCTATCATGACCATAGTCAACTTGATACTTGCTATAATTACTTTTTTATTAATTTTTAAAATATATTTTACATACCAACCACAGTTTCCGCTCTTCACCTCTTGTTCCCTCACCTCACCTCCCATCTACCCCCCTATTCACTCCTCCTCCAGTCTGAAGGGGGCAGGCCTCCCACGGGAGTCAACAAAGCATGGCATATCAAGTTGAGAAAGGACCAAGCTCCTCCCTCTGCATCAAGGCTGGGTAAGGCATCCCAGCATGGGGAACAGGTTCCCAAAAGCCAGCTCAAGCTCCAGGNACAGGTCCTGATCCCACAGCTAGGGGCCGCACAAACAGACCAGGCTCTGTTGTGTCTGTTTCGGGTACAAACAGACACAGCTGTCACCCACATTCAAAGGGCCTAAGTCGGTCCCATGCAAGCTCCCTAGCTGTCAGTCAAGAGTCNGTGAGCTCCCAGTAGCTCAGGTCAGCTGTCTCTGTGGGTTCCTTGTCATGATCTTGACCCACTGGCCCATAAAATCCCTCTACCCTCTCTTCAATAGGACTTTCCCCCAGAGCTCAGCTCAGTGCTTGGCTGTGAATCTCTGTAGATACTACAAAAAACAGCCACCAACCATTCAGGCTGTACATGAACAGAACAAAACTGCCGTTGAAATCTCAAAAGTAATAACAGCCCTACCTTTAAAATGGCTAACTGATAAACCTGTCTGGCTTGGACAATAGCCTATGACACAAGAGAAAATACAAGCTTTAGAACAACTGATTCAGGAGCGCTTAAATGCTCAACACATTGAAGAATCTACCAGCCCTTGGAATTCTCCTGTATTTGATATTAAAAAGAAAGCTGGTAAATGGAGAATGCTGACAGATCTGAGAGCCAATTAAAGTAATTCAGCCTATGAGCTCCCTACAGAATGGGATGCCTTTGCCCTCTCTTTTACCTAAAGAATGGCCTATTACAGTTATTGACTCAAAAAACTGTTTTTTTACCTTACCTCTACAAGAAAAGGACAGAGAAAATTTGCCTTCACAGTACCTACTTATAATAATTCCCAGCCAGTCAAGAGATATCAATGGAAGGTCCTCCCACAGGGAATGTTAAATAGACCTACTCTGTGCCAATATTTTTTGCAAAAATGGTTGGAAATAATTTGTGCAAAATTTCCACAATCTATAATCTACAATTATATGGATGATATCTTATTAGCTGATCCAAAGTTAGGCACCTTAGAAAACATGTTTGAAGAAGTAAAGAAAGTTTTGCCTCACTGGGAAATACAAACTGCTCCTGAAAAAATACAAAGAGGAAATTCTATTAATTACTTAGGATATAAGATAGATCTATAAAAAATTAGACCCCAAAACNAAAAACTCAGGAGAGATCAATTGCAGACTCTTAATGATTTTCAAAAATTGTTAGGAAGCATTTCCAACTNACAGTCCATCATTAGAATACCTAAAGATGGACTAGTAAATTTGGCCAGTACCCTAAAAGGGGACAAGGACTTAAATAGTCCAAAAGAATTATCAGCTGAATCTGAGAAGGAATTGGTTCTAGTAGAAAAGAAAATAGAAGAGGCACATGTGGATCTTTTGAATACAGAACTTAACTGCATTCTGGTTGTACTCCCCTCTAGACACTCTCCCACTTCTTTAATTTTTCCAAATACAAATAGACTAGATATTGTAACTGTAGTTCTTGCTTAACAACTGTTTTATTATATGTAATTTTGCTATGTTAAAGTTAAAATCTTCCTTTTTGATTAGACACAAAAGGGGAAGTGCTGTGGGATGTCTTTCTGTATGCTGTGAATATGTGTTGCTCTGATTGGTTGATAAATAAAGCTGTTTGTCCAATGGTGAGGCAGAATAAGATTAGGTGGTACATTTGAACTGAAGAAGGAGAAGAAGAAAGGAGAGAGAGAGAGAGAGAGAGAGAAATGCCAGCCACCACCCTAGGAGCAATAAGATGCCAGCAGACCAGTAATGTCATGGCCATGTGGCAACATATAAATCAATAGGAATAGGTTAATTTAAGTTGTAAGAGATAGCTAGCTAGCCTGAGCCAATAGGTCTTAGAATTGGTAATTAATATAAGCCTCTGTGTAATTATTTTATACGTGGCTGCAGGACTAGGCAGGACACAGGAAATCTTCTGACTACAGATTATAAAATTATGTTTTCACATAAAAGTATTATCAGACTAGATAAAAAATGCTTTTAAAGGNCGTGTATTACAGGAGCCACAGAAACAACGAAAGCAAATTCTCAGAGATAACCACATCGCCCTGGGGTAGAAGAGTGTTTGTTTTGTTTTGTGTTTCAGATCAGTTGGGGGAAGTTACTTGGTCTTATTTTTGTGATGCATATCTGGATAGACAGAAAGTACTTATGTTATCATTCTGGTAAGTAATACATTTACACAAGCATTTGTCCTCCTGGTCACTTGAGTGAGATCCCATGGTATTCAGGACTTATGCTCTTGGATAAGACATCATACATTCCTGAGTCAGTCCCCAAGAAGATAGGTTGTAATTGTTTAAGGGTAGGGATTTTTGTGTTATTCTTGTCCTTTCTGTCTTTACGTTTGCCCCTGGCAGAGCCACAAGGAAATGACTGACAATAGAGTAAAGTCTTCTTCCCTAGAGTTGAGTTGGGATTTAAGATGAGGGGAGAAGCAGGGCTGAGTGGCATTGTTGGTCTGTCATAGGGTTGTAAGATCTTGAGGCATAAAAGATTTGAGTTTCATGTGGATGGAGAAGGGGCAGTTGGCCAAGACCACACTGTAAGACCTCTAGAAGTTTTAAAAGTGTCAGATAGGAACTGATGTTGATGGTAATAGTTGATATTCTTGGGACCACATATGGAGCTTAATGTCCTGTCATATGTNAGATACTATCATACTAGAAGGTTAAAGAAGCAAGAACTGAAAAGAAGAATTATGTCAATAAGCAGACCCAAGAGAAGTAGTAATTAGGAAATTCAGCCCGTGTGCCCTTCCATAGTAGGCAGACCTCAGAGAGACTGGCTTTCTGAAGTCATGTTTGTTTTTTTAGTCACTTAGCTGCATCTTGCACAGTCCCCAGTTGATTGACAGATGAATCATTCCATTCCCAGGGCCAGGAAGTACACTCATAGCCACCCGTGCCCTGGGCTGCTGTAAGTATGTCAAGAAGAGCACAGAAACTAGGGAGTACTACTGAGGTAAGGGAATCACCCTGGTCCTGAAGGGCCTCAAGGAACATTTAGATATGNCCTAGTCCCAAGACTAATTCAGCCATTAAAAGCCAATNCAAGTCCACTTAACTCCTGTATCCAACCTGCCATAGTGACTAGTTTCTTTAGGTGGGNTATCATCACCTGAGCAGCTCTCTTAGTTTGAGAGATCCCAAGAGGTGGGGTTGGGAGAGGTTGATTGTTAGGGGTAACTTGAGTAGGGCTGTATTAGTTACTTTTCTATTGCTGTGATAAAACCCCCTGGCCAAGGCAACTTAGAGAAGGAAGAGTTTATTTAGGCTTACTGTTTCCGAGGGTTAGATTCTATGATGTCACTGGTGGTGGTTAGAACAACAAGCTGCTGAATGCAGTGACTGCATTTCCAGTAAGTGAAATTATGGCTACAAAAACCTCATATTGTGGGGAGCCCGCCTGAGATGAAAACTCAGACACAGTTTCTAGTCAATTTAAAGTCTTTATTTAGTGGGCTGGGACNACATTTAAGTATTTGGGACCTAAATGTAGTCCTGAGCATTAAGACCCAGAGGCTTTTAAAGGCAAAAACCACATCCCAGTATCTCACTCAGCAGCAACAGGGGAATGACTGTACAAGCAAGCAGTTTAACAGAAACTAAGAAAAACTTCCGGGGGCATCTTAGCCTCNGGTCCTATAATAGAGTTGAATAATTTTCCAAGGGATTCTCCATTAAGGAGATCAAATTCTAGTTAAACCTAAAATTGCCTTATCAAGAATATAAGATGGATGAACCTCTGCACTGTCTTGGCCTGTTACATTAAGACACTTTTTTAGTTGTAATAATGAGCATGAAATAAAAATTCACTAGCTGTGATCAGCCATATTCCCTGGAATGGTTACACATGCCTTTGCCTGTGGTGATATATTGTATACCCTAATAAACTTTGCCTGAAGATCAGAGAGCAGAGCAGCCAACCATTAGAGTTCTTACCTCTACCAAATTCTCAGCCTGAAAGACNGCAGCACAGAGGCCTCTAGCCGAATGAGCTTCCTCNGTCAAAAGCCTTCAGTTCCTGTCTCCTCACGACTTACACCTTTCTTCCTGGGTTTAAAGGCATGTCATTCCCAAGCACTGGGATTAAAGGTATGTGCCACGAATGCCTGGCTCTGTTTCTGTCCTAGACTGAGTTAATCTCATGTAGTCCTGGGTGGCTTTGAACTCACAGGGATCCAGACGGATCTATGTCTCCTGAGGGGTAGAATTAAAGGTGTGTGCCACCACTGCCTGGCCTCTATGTTTAATCTAGTGGCTTGTTCT
>LZPO01035432.1:31225-42484 GCA_001675575.1 Neotoma lepida | reverse complement strand
GGAGGAGGGAGGAGAGGGGCATCTGAGGTTGTTATGTAAAAGGAGTGGAAGATCTTTTTAATAATAATAAAAAAGATTAAAAAGAATAATATTTTTACTGGTGTGATAGCAGTACAGTAGTGGAACAGGATGTCTTTGCACTTGAATTAATCTTATCACATTAGCAGCTATTCCATAGCCATCCACAGATAAAAGTTGCTTTGTGAGCTCTTTAGGATTCAAAAAAGAGACAGTGAATGCCTATGGAAGCTTGAAACCTACAAAGGCCGTTAGGAGAAGGCTGACTACAAAGGCATTGCAGACTAGCAGGATGAGGTTCTACGTACAGAATCAAAGTTGGCCCATCACATTGTGGACTTAGTAGATCCCCATCAGATACTGCTACTTGAACCATCATCTGTTTTACACAAGAAGAATAATGTAGCTCATGCCTTGGGTACCCAGGCTATTGACCTTGGTTCCAGTAATGACTCTGTACCTCAGCTCCAGCAGAGCAGCTCTTCCCTCTGGTGGGTAGGACTGGATATACTTTCTTGTGCCCTTGCAGGTCAAACAGATGCAAAGCATTTATCTAATTGTTATTTCATCATTAAAAACTAAGGATTCAGATATTGGGGTAAAAGCTGATTAATCAGAGAAGTGGTGTAGAAGTGATCATTGACCTCCTTTCTCTCTCCTTCCTCAATTCAAAAGGGCCAAGCATCTCTCTAAGCCCTTCCTTATTATTTCCTGTGTCTCTCCATATGTCCTGGGTCCTCCAAAACCTCTATGGCTAATTTTGGTCAGCTAGTAGCTGTATCTGCCCTCTGATTCAAGGTAAACTTTATTGACAGTCTCAGGAGTGTCAGAGTGCAATCAAAATATCCCACAACACAGGTGATACTGAATTGACCCTAACTTGGCTATACTTAGTCTCAGCTATGGTTTGAAGAAAAAAAAATCATTGGTCAAAAATTGATCTTAGAGACACCTTGCTTCTAGAAGCATGCCTGTAGACATTAGTCTTTGCTGAAAGAGCTCAACTATCCTGTTACAATGCTTGTTCCTTTCAAACTCAACCCAGAATCACTCCTGTCAGTGCAGGTACTTGCTTTGTGATAAAGCTACAGATCACTCAGGGTCCTGTAGGAAGTCTCACCCATAAGAAATAGCTGTCTACATAGGCTTGCCATCTGCATACATTTGAGTGGATTCCTGTTCCACTGCTGGCTCTGCTTACTAAGGTTCTAGTGACAGGAGAGGCTACCAAGAGACCAGTCAGGAATCCATATCCACACACCATCATGCTCCCAGGCTTGCCAACTATGGAAACCACTTGGGACCCAGCAGTTTCTATGTGATCAGGCTTTAGCATCAAAGCTTTGAAATCTGGAAGGCAATCATATCAGCTTGAGGATCAAGGGGGGAAAATAGCTTGACCAGTCTATAAATCATTTGTGCCTTTAAATATGTATGCAGGAATTAATTCATGGTTGTATGGATAATTGAGAATCAGGCAAGCATGGGAATAGCAAAAGAAGCTTAAAGAGCTCCAATTATCCTAAAAATGAAAATTTGATGAATAGTGCACAATAATGATCCCAAAGCTTAATTAGATTCAAAATAGCATATATTGACAACTAAATGAAAACAGACAAACAATTCCTGGAAAAATTAGAAGCTTGATAAAGTTATAAATTATTTTTTAGAAAGAACTAAACAGAAGTTGGGGAGCTAAGACACACAGCTATGGGGGCTTCAATAGCAGAACTCAGTCAAGCAGCGATAATTAGTAATATCAAAGACTAGTAATTTTATTCATCGATTAAAGCAATAAACAGAAGAAAATAGTTACCAAAAGAAAAGAAAAGCACAAGGGACCTGTGGGGCTCCACCNNGCATAGGAAGGTGTAGATTGCAGAAGATCGCAAAGGAGAAAATAGAATTTATATTATTTATTTTAAATACTAGTTACTGAAAGCTTTTCAAATCATGAGGCAGCTATGGACATCCAGATTCATGAAAATAAAAAANGAGTCCACGTAACAAAAACTCGTATTATCCCAAGACATAGTCGCACTGTCAAAGGTCAAAGACTAGATCTCGACATTACCAAGAGGAAAGAGAATCATCATCTTCAACAGCCAACAGCCCTCAGCTAAAGCCACATCAGGAGACCTCTCAGCAGAGACCTTGCAGGCTAGACAGAGGTTACAGGAAATGTGCAAAATCCCAGAATAACCTTATTTATAAATGGAAAGACAAAGACGTTACCAAAGCATCACACACACACACACACACACACACACACACACACACACACACACTCCTCAAAGCCGTTGGAGTTAAATAACACATAGCCTGCCTTACAAGAATAGCTGAAAGTTAACTCTGAGTTGAAAGAAAGCTGTTGGAAGGGAAAGATAAGCAATAACAGCATGACAATTATGAAATCACTGACAATGTAAATATATAGTGGGTTTCAAAATGCTCTATCANAGTGATGGTGGTGTGTGGATATCTTTTGACTCTACTGTAAAAGTTAAAACATAAAAGAATTAAAATACTGAATGTACCAGGCTCTGCTGACTCCCCATGGGAGACCTTGCCTTGGAGGAGGTGGGAATGAGGGGTGGGTTGGGGGGAAAGGTTGGGAGGCGGGAGGAGGGAGGAAAGGGGGATCTATAGTTGGTATGTAAAATGAATAGAAAATTTCTTAATAATAAAAAAGAAAAAAAGAATTAAAATACAGATACAGAAATTTGTTAATAGACTACAACACAAAAATGAGTAGTGCTATCAATATTACAAAGTGAAAGTGTAGAGTTGTTTTTATTTTCTGTTTTATTTACAGGCATTAAAAAATAACCATAAAATTAGGTACTAGAACAATGCGCTTCTTTTAGAGATGGACACACTGCTGTTCAACTCTAATGGACTGTGAGGTTTGTCAGACTCCTTTTAAATATATTTATATTATTATTTTCAGAACAGTGTTAGGTCCACAACCAGATTAAAAGGAAGACACATATATTTACTGAATACCACGTCCCCTTATAACAGCTTCAACCCCTGAACCAATCTTACTGCAGAAGCACGTTTCTTACAATTGATGAAGAGATGCTGACACTTCATAGTTGCTAAAACTTATAGTTTATATAAAGGTTCATTCTGTNCTGTCATGGTCTTCTGAAATAAACAAGAACTTTAAAAAATATTTATTTTAGTTTATGTGCATGAGTATTTTGCTTGCATGTATTTGTATGTTCCACATGAGTGTCTGGTACCCTCTGAGGTCAGAAGGCATCAGATTCCCTGGATATATATTATCGTGTTTGTGAACCATTATCAAGTGGGAGTTGGGAATCAAACCTGGGTCCTCTGCGACAGTAAAAATTGCTCTTAACCACTGAACCTGCCATTTCTCCAGACCCTGGAAAGATGTTTAAATGCTCTCAAAGCATTTAAAAGGAGGTAAAGATAAATGTATGAAAATTTAAAATGAGAAGAAGATGGGCAAAACATATTTAACTGTTCATTGATCCATAATTGGTTCAAGCTGGAGAAATCAATGACAATTATGACAATTGCTTATGCTTTGACAGCTCCCTGATAGTAAGTGCAATGGTGTCGTGGACAGCAATTTGTCTCTAGGAAGTGAAAATTGGACGACTTGTAACATGGTAAGTGGTCCTCAAGCAAGCTCAGAATTACAATGCAACCTCCTCAGAGAAGAGATATCTAACACCAAGCACATCTCCAAGCAGACTGAGGTTAGTTCTCCCTGTATACAGTCCAGAACTTGTCCTTCAGCTAGGGAGTATGCACTTACAAGAACCACATTAAAATCCCAACTTCTTCAGGAACATTTCTGAGACCATGTGACACTAGTTCTTAGCCTTGTGCTGAGGTACAAAGTAGAAATTCAATGAGTGAATGGACAGAAAAGCCTGGCTATCACCTGGGATGATGAGAATGAATGAGGGAAACAGTGCCAAAGTCCTTTCTGATACATAAAATAATTGAAACAATCATTTAATGATATTGAGGAAGAGAAGAAAGTGCAGTGTTTGGATGTGTTGCTCATCTTGAAAGAAAAATTACAGCTATATATTATATAAAGACACTTTTGGTTATAATATAATATTTTGGTAATATATTATAATTGGATATGATTGGATATGGTCAGTTTGCTGTACTTAGGATAAGTGTGGACTTATGTGATGGCTCAGTGTGTAAGAGCACTTGGCACCAAATCTGAAAGCCTGAATTCTAATATCATAGTAGTATTTCCTTTATGTTTTTTGAGATGATTCTTTTCAGTAAAGTTGTTGATATCCAATGTGTATAATACATGGTCAGTTTGAAAAGATACAGCATCCACAGGGTAGAGGAAAAACTGACTCCTAAAAGTTGTCCAATGACTTCCACACTCACACTTGTGCACACACACACGTGCACAAAAATACACAATGAATTAATAGCTGTAAAAATAGAAATGGTAACTGTAAGGAACATATTTTAAAATTAATATATCAGTTGCGGGGCCTGGAGTGGTGGCTCAGTAGTGGAAAGCACTCGCTGTTCTTGCAGAGGGACTGTGTTCAGCTCCAGTACCCACACTGTGGCTTACAACCTTCAGTAGATTCAATTCCTGGAGGACCCAGTGCCAAGCCTTAGCCGGCACCAGTCACAGACAGTGCACACATGTGCGGGCACACAAAACACTCATACACATAAAATAAAAATAAACAAATCTTTAAAAAAGGAAATTAGTTGCAAAATGTCAGACTAACTTTGAGTGTTTAAAGGATAATACAGTATTTTCAAATGTGACAAAGTCTAGTACTATGTTGAATTAAATACATTGAGCTTCTGGCTGAAAAACCAGGTTTCCTATAGTACTAATTTCTCTCTCTCTCTCTCTCTCTCTCTCTCTCTCTCTCTCTCTCTCTCTATTCATTCTTTTTTTTTCATTAATTTCCTCTTTCTCTGTGAATGTTTATATGTCTGTGTGTGGTTTGTGTATACATATGTGTGTGTGTGTGTGTGTGTGTGTGTGTGTGTGTGTGTGCATGTGGATACATGTGTACATGCATGTATATGGGGACCAGATATTAGGTATCATTCCTCAGGTGTTATTCACCATATTTTTTTGAAGAAGAGTCCCACTGTCTAGAAACTTGCCCGTTAAGTTGGTCTGACTGGACTGGAGCTCCAGGAATCTCTCTACCTTCCCAGTGCTGGGATCCTACCACACACCTTGTCTTCTTTACATGGGTTCTGGTTATTTAACTTAGGTTCTTATGCTTGCCCAGCAAGAAGTTTATCAGCTGAGCTATCTTTCCTCCCCTAGAGTAGTACTGTGTCTTTTTTGTTTGTTTGTTTGNTTGGTTGGTTTTTGTTTTGGGTTTTTGGTTTTTTGAGACAAGGTTTCTCTGTGTAGCTTTAGAGCCTGTCCTGGAACTNGCTCTGTAGACCAGGCTGGCCTGGAACTCACAGAGATCCTCCTACCTCTGCTTCTTGAGTGCTCAGATTAAATCGTGCACCACCAACGCCCGGCTGTACTGTGTGCATTTTGAACACTTATTTAATATGTGTGAGTGTTTCTGCATGTGTGTGGGTACATCTATGCCTAGGTTGGTGTGGATATCACCTATGCCTAGGTTGGTATGGAGATCAGAGGGGAATTTGCAGAATTTGGTCCTCTCATTCCATCATCTGGGTTGTGGGGACAAAACCCAGGCCATCAGNCTTGCTCAAAAAATACTTTACCCCAGGAGCCATTTTTCTGGTCTCTGAAGAATTGCTTTAAACACCAAATTTGATACCAAACAGCCCTGAAAAGTGTTATGCGATTTTCTTAAATGATGGTGGTATGTTTTATTGGGAATTTAGCAGCTCATCACAGAACTATCTACTCCTCAAATGCTTTTTTGCTCTTCTCATTGTAAGTCTTTTTTACAACATTTAAATTTGTTTGGATGCTTCTGTGCACTGATGAGAGCATCATTTCTCAGACATCCATGGGGGAGGTGCTGTTTTAGCTCATTGCCAGAAGGAATCATTAAAAAAGTTTTAATCATTCTGCCACAGGGTTATCTATTTTTCTAATGCTATATAAAGAATAAATTAATCATTTAAATAGGCTCATTAAATAAGCAGATGGACTTTGCCTTTCTTTGTAGCATTAGGATTCAGATTTCATAGGCTCTTTGGGGGCAGGAATAATAAAGGACAGAATTTTTAAAAATGTGCACAGTTCCTAACTTCATGGAGTTGCTATCAACCATGAGATTATTATATTATGTTATTATATATGTAAAGATTATTTAATTATAGTTACACAATGTAACTATGAATATATTACAAAAGTTCCCAATGAAACCTANGTTAGGTATATTGAAATGGCTGTTTATGCATCATTGCATCCTGCAATGTTTCACAGTTTATTAGCTCATACCTGTGCTTTAGAAGCTTGAGAGCAGACTAGCTGTGTTCTGCCTTAATGTCTCTCCCACAATCCCCTGGAGGTTTCATCTGATGTGTTGTCAATGGCCGAACAAGGGTAAAGAATCTAAAGACAGCTCAAAACTCAACTACTGGTGATATGCCCAAGTCCTTATCACATTGACCTTCCCACAGAGCTTCCTAGTGTCTTCATGATGAAGCTGCCACATTTCCTTTGAAAGGGGTTAGGGGGACGGTTCAGCCATTGCTTGCTAGGGAGCATGAGAATCTGACTTTGGGTCCCAAGCATGGAATAAACAGAGAAAAAGTAACACTCAAGTGCAGTGGTGTACACATGTGCTCATAGCAGAGGTATCGTGGAGACAGAAGGATCTGAAGGACTTGCTGGTCAGCTTATCTAGCCAAGTCAATACCCTGCCTCAAAATGTAAGAGAGAAACTGAGGAAAGACACTGATCTCTGGCCTTCATACCTATTCACACACATGCACACACATCCATAATGCCATGTGTACATGTTACACACACACACATAAGTGCAAAGATGAAAAGGATGGACTTGGAAAAAATCATATTAAGTGAAGTAAGCCAGAGTCAGAGAAAAACCAAAACAAAACACAAGATGTTTTCTCTCATTTACACACCATAATTTTTAATTTGTACATATGTATATAATGTGACTACACATATGTAGTATAACCCTATATATGTGTGTAGCGTTAGGGAGATGACTCAGTCATTGGTTGCCGCGCAAGCTAGAGAATCTGACATTGGATTATTAGCACTGAATAACTAACAACAGTAACAACAACAACCAGGTGCAGTGCTGTGTGTTTAAGGGAGGGGTATGGGAAACAGAACGCAAAGTCTGGGAGAGTAGATGGAGGAGTATTGGAAGATCGAAGGCTACAGAAGACATGGTGAGCAGAGAAAAAGGCAAGAGGAGAAGGTGTGTGCCAGGGAGGAGTGCCACAAAGTATTGAAATAAATTTGAAAAGAATTCAGTTCCCCTATTTATCCTTTATTTTACAGCTAAAATCCACTTATGAGTGAGTACGTACCTTGTTCATCTTTATCGGTCTTGGTTACCTCACTCAGGATGACTTTTTTTCTATTTCCATCCATTTGCCTTCAAATTTCCTGGTGTTCTTGTTTTCAACAGCTGAGTANTACTCCATTGTATAAATGTATCACATTTTCTTTATCCATTCATCAGTAGAGGGATACCTAGGTTGTTTCCAGGTTCTGGCTATTACAAATAAATCTGCTATGAACATAGTTGAGCAAGTGTCATTGTGATATGACTGAGCATCCTTTGGGCATGTGTCCAAGAGCTCTGGTAGGTTGGTTCCCAGTTTTCTGAGGAACCACAATACTGTCTTTCAGAGTGATTGTACAAGTTTTCACCCCCAGCAGCACTGGAGGAGTGTTTGTGAGTGGGCTGAGGACAGGTAGGAATGGGAACATGAGCAATCAGGTTAGGGTGGCATGGAGAGGGAGAGTGCTCAGGGGGCCTGCTTGGGGTGCATTTGGGGTCTGGTGGAAGCCTGGCACAGGGGAATCTCCCAGGAGTCTATGGGGACGACCCCAGATTATATTCCTAGCAATAGTGGATAAGTAGCCTGAACTGGCCATTTCCTTTGACCAGATTAGTTCCTGGCTCAATTGCCATCAGAGAGGCATCATCCAGCAACTGATGGAAGCAGATGAGGAGACACAGGGTCAAACATTGGGCTGAGATTGGGAATCTTGCAGAGGAGGANGAGAAAGGAATGTAGGAGCCATAGAGGTCAAAGANACCACAGGTAGGCTCACATAATCAACTAACTGGGCTAATAGGGGCAAGCAGAGTGAACCAACAACCAGAGAGCCTGCATGAGACTGATCAAGGCACTCCGCACATATGTTACAGTTGTGTAGCTTGGTCCTCTAATGGGTCTCCCAACAGTGGGAACAGGGGCTGTCTCTGACTCTTTTATTAGTCTTTGAGACCCTACTTTTCATACTATGTCACCTGCCCAGCCTTAACACATGGGAGATGCTTCATCTTACTGTAACTTGATATGTCATGTTTTACTGATATTCATAGGAGATGTGCCCTTTCTTGGATGGAGACAGAAGAGGAAAGGATTGGGGGTATGAAGGGGAAATGGGGGAGAGGGACTGGGAGGGTAGTATGGAGTGGAGGCTGCTGTGGCTGGGATGCAAAATAAATAGATGAATAAAAAAAATTCAGTTCACAAATTAGAAATGTTAAGTGCCTAACTGTGTTGTGAAGTTGATCTTGCATACAAAGGTTTTCCTTCTTTACGACTGAAAATTTCCACCCTCTCATCACCAAGTCCCCCTCCTTGACTCCACCCTCTGTCTAGTTTCTAGAACTATTATTGTCTCTGCGTTAAAGTGAGTTTCTAAGCTTTGTGCATAAGTGAGAATGTGTGGTACATGCCTTAGGGTCTGCATCTCTATAGTTTCTGATCTTTCTTTGGTCAGTGGACTGTGCTTCATAAAATGGTGGAATTCTTCCTGTAGGGAATATGACAGGGGGCAAACATGATGATGGCTAAAGGAAGTGAACACATCTACAGATGTAAAAAATAAAGGTGAGAAAAAACACTGACAAAGTAAAGATAGCCAAATAGTATGTTTACAAATTGTTTATAAGCCTGTGTAAATGAGTGTGCATGATAACAGTTGATGGGAGGAGAGAAATGGAGACACATTGTACCATAAATGCAAACTCGTATCACCTGAAAAAGCTTTAATTGTAAACCCCAGGAAACAGCAAAGTTTAATTAACATGCAAACCCAGTTATTTCAAGAGAATGTAGAAAAGAGAAAACCAGTGGACGATGGAGGAGACAAACCATAATATAATTAACAAGCTATTTAGATTAAAATATATAAGTAATGCTATTAAAAATAAGCACAATTCAACGCAAAAGTGTATATATCAGATGAAAAATCGAGATCTAAAGATATACCTTTAAGTTAAGACAGAAGCCAAGACGGTACATGCCAACATTGAGAAGTGGTATGTTTGTGCTTTTATTATCAGAACAAGACTTCATTTATGTACCATGATGATTCAAAGCTTTGATGAACAAACCAAAGAAAGATCAGAAAACAAAGAGTTCAAATCACTGAGTTTCCTCTCCATCAACTGGGAGTGATTATCAGAAAATCTTATTACAATTCTCCATACCTCTATTGATCTTCTCTGTGGAAAAGCCCTTATACCTTTTATCTTGCCGAATAAGTTTTGACCCACTAATCCCATTGTACTTAACTAAACTGATTGCCACAGGNATACTGTCTGCTAGCTACTGTCCAATAATTGTGTCTAGCAATAGATACTGTGCAAATGTTATCAGAACCATTGGATGGATGATGTAATGGAGCAATCCTCTGGAAACCACACAAGCAACATGACAGCAGTAAGAAGAAGACACAAATTAATTTCTTTCAGAGACTCCTGTCATACATATTCTCGCCAAGACTTTGAGACCATGACTCTTTGATGCACCCCATTGATCAGGATTATATTGATACATAGTACTTCATAACCAAATGGATTAGTCACTGGAAATGATCAATTTACACTCTTTTAGGTCACAAGTCCTCTACAGAGACACCTGGCTCTCTGCTCAGGCTATCACTAAGTTGAAATCAGTGGTCAGACTGTGGGCTTGGCTGGAGATTGGGAGTAAGATTTATCTTTAATCCCTTTCTATCAGTCAGAAATTGGTTTCTTGGAAATGAAAGACTGAGTCCCTCCAAGTGAGCTCCTGGCTGGCAAGCTGCTAGAGAACATACTTCCTAGAGGCACAGACAGAGCACCATGTGAGTGCTTGCTTTCTGCAGTTGAGTTGGGCATTGGATCTCTCTGTTTATATCCTAATTGGACTGGTCTTATTCAGTGTTTATACCTATTTTACTTCTACACAAATCTGTCCATTGAATTGTAGGATTTGGTAGTGGAAAATGTATATAATGAAAATAATTTATATCACAATCTGTTGACATAGATAAAAGAAATGTATTTCTGCTAGTTGTGTTAAGAATGATAGTTATCAGAGGGCTTATTTAGGGAGAGGCTATTTGTAGACATTTCTATTCGAGCTCTCAATTGCATATCAGGCAGCAAAACACTTCCTTGTGTCAAAAGACATTACTCTCTTTTCAAGATGTGAACACACACACACACACACACACACCCCTCAGACTTAATCCTGCTTATTGAGGGCAGGCAAGACATAACACACAGAAGCCTTCCCTGGGATTGGGTTTCCATTCCCAGTTGTACAGTTTTCATTAAGGAATATGTTTGATGTTAATGAGGCCACATTCCTGACTTAATGTGGAAAACATTACAATTATGTAAGATTCATAAAGGATATGCTTTCAATTCCTAATAACTCTTTCCATTCCATCCTCCTTATCACATAATTACTTCACACTCCAGAATATNGACTCTTCTGAAGTAGCATCTTAAGCAGGACTTTTTTTTTTGGTGCCACAAAATCTGGGTGGAAGATAAAAGAAATAATCATATTGAATGATGCAGTTGAGCTACTTAATGACAATGACAGCTTGGCGTTCTCCAGAGAAATCTCCTTGCTTTCCCTAGTAATCTTCTTGTTGTCACTCTTATCCTTGTCACCTTAAACAAACAAACCTCCATGACTATTTGTGACACGAGTCTATTTGAAGAGAAGTACAGAACCTAAGGCAGAGTGCACACAGTTGAAAGTTCTAGTGATGGGGACTGAAGTATTCAAATATCTGCTTAGGAATCCATTTTTTAAATA
>LZPO01035432.1:7203-29360 GCA_001675575.1 Neotoma lepida | reverse complement strand
CCGCCTATCCCATCCCCCATTCCCTCCTACAAGAAGGTAAAGCCTCCCATAGGGAATCAGCAGAGCCTGGTACATTCAGTAGAGGCAGGTCCAAGCCCCTTCCCCTGCCTCAAGGCTGTGCCGGGTGTGCCACCACAGATAGTGGGCTCCAAAAAGCCTGCTCATGCACCAAGGATGGATCTTGATCCTACTGCCAGGGAACCCCTTAATCAGATCAGTCTTTCTAGACCCAAGGAACTGTTANCTATATAACTTTAACATCCTCTTAACTTCACTTTCTGTTGTGGTGATAAAACTCCCTAACAAAAGCAACTTAAAGGAGAAGAGATTTATTTGAATCCCAGTCCCAGGTTGAAGGAAAGTCACAGTAGCACAAACCTGAAGGAGCTAATCACATTATACCCTCAACCAAGAGCAGAAAGCTAAGAATTGATAAAGCACACAGACTAGTGTTCAGTGTAGTCTCTACTTTCATTCAGTCCAAGGTCTAGCCCATGAAGTGGTGTAGCCCAAATTGGGTCTTGTCATATTAACTAACTCAATTAATTAAATCCCTCACCAGCATGCCAGTAGGCCATCTTAATCTAGAAAATCCTTCTATGAGACTTCCTTCCCATCTGGTGATTCCAATTGTGTTGATTGACAATTAAAACTAACCGTGACACGAAGCCCGTTTCTTTGTTTATTTTCACTATTCCCAGGTATGTTAGATATTAGATCTCAGGGGGTGAAGAGTAAGGAGAGAAACTTGTCTTCAGCAAGCCTTAAACTTATCTCCTGAGTTCACCCTGTGAACACCGTGACAGCCTTGCCACTTTCCACTCACGCCACACTGTCCAAGCTGTCCCTGTCTGTGTATCTGTCTTACCATCTAGTTAACNTTCATGTTACTGCCATACTTTTCCCCAAATACATGTGCTCTTGTCTTTTCACTCTCATTATGAAGTGGCATGTGAGCCCGCTTACCCACAAGTCTTTCCTAGCTTTGGACAGTCAAATGGTTTTTCCTTTTCAGAGACTGGAATTTGGACTTAGAGGCCCNCAGCTGACTCATCTGAGCTTACCACAAAGATGATGACTGAAACCATACTGTGTCTTCTCAACACTCTGTTGTAAATATCTGATAGAATTTTTGATTTTCTAACTGAATGTAGAACTTAATGCCAATAATTTCACCCAATTTTAGTGTTTTGAAGCTATCAATTTTAGTATGCCCTAATTATCTTTTAAAAATATATTTTATATCTTTTTTGGAGCCTGTCAAATTTTTTTTTTTAATAACTGAGTTCTTCAGACCCTTGGCATCACACCTCTCAATGCAGTAGAAGAAGTTTGAAGTTTGAAAGTGTGTTTACATATGGGTGCTTACTTTAATCCTAGTGATTTTCAAATAGAACTGTTATTGTTTAAATGGGATGGTTAATGGAATCAAGATTTAACACCCACACAGGATTTTGTGGAATGGTGGAGAGCTACTTGTAGAGATTGTAATAGATTCTGGTCCTAAAAATGTCACCTTTGACTGAAGACTGCATTTCAACATGATCTGTGAAGGANACTGACACCTGAACTTTCCAGAAGAACACTCCCGGATTTGTATATGATTTGCATGTTTTTAGTGACAGCGAAATCCTGTGTTAGATGATGTTTTCATCTCTGCTTTGATCAAAATCATTCCTTGATTTGTCTTTTTTTTTTTACCAACTACTTTGAATAACTGACCTAAATATAATAGATGATTTCCATGTTTACTAATCCCAAATTTACTATCTGACTATATCTATTTAGCATATTATTAATGATCTTGGGATAGGGAAGAGAATGAATTAAAATATATAGTTCAAGATAACCCTGGTCGGACTATTTAGTGTTTGCTTATTTTTAAAAATTTCATCCAATTCGTGAATGACTTATTTGATAGAAAATGGTCCAGTTGCATAGATTGATAATATTCTTCCAATTACTGTGTGATGAGATCTACCAAGATGTAAAATCTTAGGAACTAATCCTTAGTTTTGATATTTGTTCTTTTCCCAAATTCTATAGAATGTGGCCTGTACTCAATAACAACTTTTGGTATTATGAATAAATAAGAATCTCATTTGGTGGATGATTGATTTTGCAAATGAAGCCTTGTGGCATATGAGAAGGTGCTTGTATCTGGGAATTAGTTGTTGTAGGCTCAAATATCAACCTCACTGCTGATATTGAATGCATTCAACAAATTATTTTAGTCTCATCACTAGCCCAGTTAGAAAACATGTCTAGTGGGTAAATATTGCATGTTGCCACCTATTTTCTGCATNAATTATTCCACTAATTGATACTTTATTCTTCCCGGGACACTATACTTCTATAAAATGTATCTGCTATATTTTCATGACTTCAGAAAGAGATACAGCATCCCTTTCATTCTTACTACACAGTTTTGTTTTGAAAAGCCACTGGTTTGCTCCATCCAAAGCATCAATGATCTCAGGAAAAAAGAAATCCACTAAAATAAAAATTAATCATGAAAAATTTTTATGATGCTATTCAAAGAATATCAGCTCTAGCAAGGAGGAATGGACTAACTGTATCCAGTGCGCAATTGCCAAACAGGTCATTTTCTGGCATCTGACAGNTTTCACATATTTTTCTTGTTTGAAAAGTATATTCTAAGGGCCCTATTTTACTTGTTTCATTTCTCAAACTGCAAACACTGGCATCTGTTTTTAGAAAATATAAATAGTCCAGTGCGATTGAGGCAATGTTTCAAAACATGAATCCTTGGATGGAGTAAGTTTGGAGGGTTGTGGTGTATCAGAGCCTCAAATAGACAGGATGAGGGACAGCCAAAATTGTGGCTTCCTACTCAAATAGTGTTTTCCATTCTTGTGTAAACATTCTATTACTTCATAAGGTTCTGTTTCTTTCAAAGACAGATATTTTGAGAGAGTGGCTCTGAAAAGCATGGCATGCTATCTATCTTATGGAGAGCTCTCTGAGAGTGACAGCATTGGAAATGGGTAGAAGGCAGAAGGGAGAAGCAAACAGCAGCTTTTCAACCATTGTTAGGGTTCCAGCATGTACACCTGACTCCCAGTCCTTGGTATNGCTAAATAGGTGCCCAGATCTTGATGAAATCTGACCNGCTTGTCCTCAAATTAGCTGTTTGCCCTTGGTTGTACATAGGAAAAAGAAAGAAAGAAAAGAGCTACAAGACTCATCCAATTGGGAAGATTGATGATGTGGAGCTGGCAAAAATCTCCTTCAGCTCTGGGAAATTAACACACAGTTATGGGGTATTCGAAACCAACAGAAGCGCTATATTTTGCCTCAGGAATTTAAAGTTCTTCCTGAAGCCAGAGATGCAACACATTTCTTGCAACAATCTGCTGATGGTTCGAATTCGGAGGTGTGAATCTCTTGTGATTCCTAATGCATAATGTCCAGATTGGGCATAGTGAGGGACGCTTAAGGAGTTTTGCTTCCTTCTATAAAACTAGATTTGTTTACTATGAATGCCTTTATTACAGACTTGGTAAGATTCTATTTGTCTCTTTGTTATTTTAACTGTATTACAATGGAGTGCAAGCAATCAATTAACTGGACAAATGTAACTAAATCTGTAGCTCAAGCTACATTGAAAATGCAGCTCACAGGCATTTATCCACGAGGTTGTATTCTAGAAGACAAAACACTAAGATTTCACATGTTTCTTTCTCTTCCCAAAGTGTGTAGTGGCTAGGTTTCAGAATTCATTTTAAATGCTTTAGTTTTCCCCATCCCTCTGAAGGACAGAACTGAACCATGGCTAGAAACACTGAGCTTTGTACAAAGGTCTATGTCCTGACCATATGATTGAGCACTGTGCATGAAGNAAATTTGATATATTCATGTTAAGTACGTTCAGAATTCTCTTTGCTGGATATTGTGATAAATAATGCATTCTTGTCAATATATTCATCCTGACATGTCACAGAATGCCACAATTTATCAGTCCTAACCATAACACCATGCCTGTTTACCTGTCTCCCTCCATTCTCACCTCTGCTCTCTACTTTCTCATCTGTAAATTGTGGAAATAGTGTTGCATAGCTGTCAGTGACTATCAGTAGCAATACTTGAATTCTTTGCATTTGCATCATTTTGTGAAGGAATTATTAACCACCAGAATGTAATCATTTTTTATTTGTCACTTTTTAAGTCTAGCCCAACTCCTTTAAGTAGCTTTTCAAAAAGGGGGTAAGCAACATAACTCTCACGTGATTTTTAATTTATAGTTCCCTGTAGGTCAAATGTATTTTCATATTGGGTGACAATCAATAAAATTCTTCATAACGAAGAATCAAATTTTTGCCACATAGATTTTTATTTGTGATAAATAAAAGAAGTTTACAAAATTTAACTTGGAGAAACTATAAAAGAATGTCCATTGTTTTATCTTCCTGGAACGTTAGATTTTATTACTTAATTCAAATGGAAATTTATGGCTTTGTATAAACAAAGACTCCCAGGGAATATCAGTCCTATGTTGTTAGATGTCATTTAATAAAGGCATTTGGAGAGAATGTGTACTTCTGTTGGCCAGGAGTGTCCTGGTGATTGGATCAGGAAGTAGAATCCTTTGTCTCTAGTTGGTTACGTTTTCATGGGACAGAACACTTTTTTAAAAATTATTCATAACAACACAAATAATTTATTAATAAGTCCATCCAAATTGAAGTCTTTAAATTATAAATTAATTAAAACAAGGGGAGGTGCCTTCTCTTATCGCAACTAGATATGACACACTTTGTTGATACTCATGGGAAGCCTTGAAGCCTTCCCCTTTTTGAACAGAAACAGAGGAGGCATGGATTGGTGAGGGGAGCAGAGGAGAGGTGTGGGAAGAAATGGGAAGAGAGGACGGAGGGGAAACCATGGTCATGAGGCAAAATAAATAAATAAATTAATTAATTAATTAAAAACAGAAAAACTATTTATTGATATCAGAAGCAACTCTTAATTTTTCTTGAACTAATGGATTGTAGTGTGTTATATATCATATTTATATTGATTAGGCTGTAGGTGAAGATTTCATTTAGATAGGAAATTATGCCCATATGACAATATTTGGAGTAAAATATGTCAGTGTAAGAAAGTAGACACAGTTGATTGTCCCTTTGTAAAGATAATATATTTTTAAGAAAAATAGAAAGCATTTCAAATGCAGTATTTCTCGGTACTTATTTGTACCATACTGTGTGTTACTGTAATTCTGAATGCTCTGAGAGCCAAGGAGACTGAAAAGTATCAGGATAGTAGAACAAATCCCGTAGTAAACAGNTGTAGATATTGGAGCTGATNTTTGTTTATGCAATTATGCAAATTTTGATAGTAACAGCTAATATTTGAACAAAAGATGNACAACCATGGTGAAATTAAGACTTTGAAAAATTTTAACATTTAAAATATGGTATAATTTTTGTTTCAGTTGCCTTAAATTAAAACCCAATAGATACCTGGAATAATTACAGTATTTACAGAACACTTGTGACTTATCTTTCCTTAATATGTATCTAAAACTGGAAGTTTAGAATTTAATGTTACAAAATAAGCCTCAGCTCCACATACTCTATGGCTCTTTCAGTGCATAATACCCAGATGAAACAAACAATAAAAAAACAGAACATTCCCTGTAATAGGAAGCATCTTTCTATTTTGTGTAGAGATGCTACTTGTCAAACATCATCAACAGTCCTAGGATGTCCTGTTACAGCACCCAGTGAAGGTCTCAGTTTAGTTGCTTACATAGGCTCTGTGCATTTCTGCCAAGGAATTAGTATCACTAAATATAGATTGTCCAGGTGACATGCAAAGGTATGAACATTTCTTTCAGTTAAAAATTAACTATATATGTAAGAAAAACATATTCCTCTTAAATAAATTTCATTGTTTGTAGATGGCATCTTTACAATCTAAATGTATCTTGACATAAGAAGTTGGGCATCTTTACAGACATTAGGGCTTGCTGTTGACATTTTTTGACATTGGAGACTATATACAGTCTTTTGGTACTTTTTTTGTAGGGTTCTCCTGTGTGGAAAATGAACAGAACAGCTGCCACGCCATCACTCCAAATTAAAGTGATTCACAAGCATAACANGCATGAAGACCTTGCACAAAGTAGGAATTGCCAGCTCAGCTAAACCTGTTATGGAAGTGATGGTTAGTGTTCTCAGCTGTCTCCATCGTAGGCACCTACACCAACTACAGATGCTTTAAAATCTGTGTTTCCTTCTATCCTTACTAGAAAACGCACATTTCCTGATAATCTTAAAATAAAAATATTGTGAGTATTTAAAACAATTTTTATTGTGATATTATAATATTATGACATCACTTCCCCTTTCTCTTTCCTCCCTCAAACAATAGACATGCTAAAGTGGATAGGAGAAAACCCAGGAAGCCCCAATCTTATACAAAGAATTATAGGTAACTAAGGAATGCTGAGAGCATAAGACTATTTTACAATAATAACTAGGTAAAGGATGTGACCATTGGCAATATACTTATACAAATGACAGCTTTTTGTGAAATATGATAATGGTAAGCTTATTTGTTAAAAATGTCACTAAACAATTTTCTTGACTACATTTTTTTAAAGCTTCCTCCTTTGTTTGTCTTTTCTTTTTTGGGGAGTCTATTGATATACAATTTTGAGGGGGGACATAATTTAATTTTGTTTTCAATAGTTGCAGTTTCATTACAGAAGAAATCTGTAATGTAAAATCACTAGGTTTTAAGAAATTATTTGCAAATAAATCATCTCCAGTTTTTTTCTGATATAGAAAGACAAGGGATTGCTTTGGTCAGTGGACTCATTTTGCTTAAATACTAGCTTGAAATTCTTGTCAAGCCTTCTTGGCAAGCAAGCTTGAAGTCTGAGAGAACAGGGACACTGGTAAAAGTCTACACTTAGTTTTTTTCCAGCCATATTGTCTTTGTCCTAGTATTTCTCTGAAAAAAATGTAAGTTCTTTGAAGAAACACAATTAAAGATGAAATAAAGATATTGAATTGTCAAATATGATAATAATGACACTTGCTTGGTTTTTCCTTTTTATTCTGTCCATTTAATTTTATATTGTCAGCTGAATAAAATTGTATTTGGTTTTACAGAAAAACTGGAAAAACCTTCAGGAAGGAAAAAATAAGAATCAAGATTCCCCACAATCACACTCAGAAGTGATCAGTACTAGTGTTTGGAGACTGTATTTCTAGTGTTTGTCACATGTAACCGCATTACATGCTTTGCCAAGGTTGATTAATATAATATATGTTTCTGTTTCTTATATTTTCAACCTTGTTCCTTCTATGATTTTCTCTGTAATTCTTTCAGCTTTAGAATAATATTTTGTCTCATTTAAAAATTATTTGACAGTTTCATACATATATATAATAATTTTAAGCATTTTTAGCTCTACTCTCCCTCTGTCATCCTCCTCAATTGGAATTTCTCTTCTCAGAAAGCCATCTTTTGTCTTTTTGCATTGACCCTTTGTGTTTAATTAGAGTTTCTTGCATGAGTGTGCAATGGATGCAGAGGGTTGAATTATATGGATGCTTTTCAGTTCCAAAGAATGCTTATTATCCCAGCTTCTTGAATGTCAGCTCNCAAGCTGATCAAACATTATGCATTGAGATACTACTGTACTGTTTTATTATGAACCTAAGGCCAGTGTAGTACCATATTAACACTGATAAATGTTTTAGGATGACACACCCAGACGCCTCTGCTTCAGAGTCCTCACCTGTAAGAAGAGGAAGTTTTTTCCATGTTTTCACTTGACTTCGTACAAACATGTTATGGATAAAATGAGATACAAAATATTATGTTATTAATAAAAGGTCACACAAATAAAAAATGGTTTGGTTTATGATGCCAAGCTGTGATGGACATAGGCTCCATGCCTATGGGACAATAGGGAAAATATTATCTCTATTGGGATAATACCTAAATTCAGAGTATGACTACATGAATGCACACTTGTACTGCAGCTGTTGGATCCGGCCAGAACCATGGATAGCTCCTTCAAGATTCTGTGGTAAATAGGAGTTAAATCTGTTTTATTTCCATCATCTTTTTAAATACTTACTATTCTTTTTCTATTAAAATAAATTTTTTGGTGGGGGGTATCAGGGACATTGCAAGAAAACCTACAGAAATGGCTTGCCTGGCTCATGGGAACTCACAGAGTCTGAATCAACAATCAGGGAACCTGCATGGGACTGACCTAGGCTCTCTTCACATATGAGACAGTTGTATACTTTGGTCTATTTGTGGGACTCTGGGTAATGGGAGCAGGGACTGTCCCTGGTGCTTTGACTGGCTCTTGGGAACCTANTCCTCATGATGGATTGCCTTGCCCAGACTGAATACAGAAGGAAGTGCTTGGTCTTATGGCTACTTGATATACCATGCTTTTCTGATGCACAGGGGATACTTGCCCCTTTCTGAGGGAATAAGGAGGAGGAGTGGATTGGAGGTGGGGCAGAGGGGAGGAGGGGGAAGGGAGTCAGAGGAAAAGAGAGGGGGAAAAGCTGCCAATAGGATGTAAAATAAATAGTAACTAACTAAATAACTAAATAAATATTTTAGATAAAAAATGTTCTTTTAGGCAACATTTCTGATCACATTTTCCTTTTCCACAACTCCTCTCCGATCCTCCCTACATCACAATTCTACCCTATCTTCCTCTCTCTTTGAAAATAAACAAGAAAACACCAAACAACAACAACAACAAACCAAGAAACATACCCCACCCCCCACACCCACACCCACAACATGCAAATGAAAACGGAAGTATAGAAGCAAAATACCANCAAGACAAAAAATTCCCAAACAAAGCAATTTGAGACAAAATTCTACAAAAATACCACTTACTTTATTTTGTGTTGACCATCTACTGACCTATCCTGAAGTATGATTAATGTGTCCAGTGAGACCCCATTGGAGAAAACTAATTTTTCTTTTGCAAGTAGTTGTCAATTGTAGATATCTTCTTGGTTAAGGGTGGGAGCCAGTGTATATTTCTCTTTCTCAGCTCACAATGACCCTGTCTGACTTGAACCTATGCAGCCCTGTGCATGCTGCCACAGTCTCTGTGAATTCATATATGCACCAGTTCTGTTATGACTGGAAGACACTGTTTCATTGATAATTCTAAGGAATTAAAATTTGAGTGATTGTGAATTAAATTTCTCTGGAACTTCAGATTAAATCCGCTTAAAAAAATCCAACTAAGCACAAAAATCACAGCTAACAGAAACATAAAAGTTGCAGAATAAAATCTGCAGAATGCAAGGATGACTTNCTACAGTTTAAAATAAATATTTCTATTTAGAACTTAAGAAGTTAATTGTNANATTTAAAAATAATGATATAGAATAGGAATAAACCTTATGAGAGATATTGTGAGTTTGGATACTGATCAGCTATTTCTAACTTTTTTCCTGACCAATTTTCTTTGTAGTAACAATTTTGTTTTTTCAATTCCAAAGGATGAATCACAACTTACCTAAGCCACTAACATTGTCCCCATTCTTCTGTGCAGAATGCATGCTATCCTTTGCATCTCAGCCTATGTCATAAAGAAGTATAGGGGTGCTAAAATGACATCATTAAGCCTTTTCCTGAGAATTACAACACCTGGGCTTGTCATAAGAATTAAATATCTTTATTGCATAATCTCCTGTGTATCCATTATTTAACTTACTATACTTTTACATTTATGTATGTGTGTGGGGCATGTTTGTATGGGGGGATGCTTGGGCCACAGTGTGTTTATGTAAGCAAAAGCATAGCTTGCAGGAATCTGTTCTGTCTTCCACCATGTAGATTCCAAGGATCAAACTCAGGTTGCCAGGATTGGCAGCAAGCACTCTTTTCTGCTGATCCATTTTGCTTACGTCTGATCACTTGAAATGATTCTCAAGTTATATATAAGATGCAACACAGCTCGTCTGAAACTGCATGCTCTTTGTTTTTAACTCTCNACATTTACGTAATGAAAGTATAGCAGATGGAGCAAACATAATCAAAGCAATTTACATACCGGTATGAAAATGTCAAAATGTGTTTCACACTTAATATACACTAATGAAAACAAAAGAGAAAATGAAACGTAAACCTTCTCATAGGGTGTATGCTAATAATTGCTGAGTAAAGCAGACTCAAAATACAAAGGCTTGCACTAATATTTACTCATCTTTGTGATGCATGGAGAAATTTGTTTAAACTAGAAAATAAATTAAGCAAGGTTGGTGATTTTATCTATTTTATCCACCATATA
Organism: Neotoma lepida; assembly: GCA_001675575.1. Lineage (NCBI taxonomy): Eukaryota > Metazoa > Chordata > Mammalia > Rodentia > Cricetidae > Neotoma > Neotoma lepida. The sequence continues at coordinate 19,042 of LZPO01035432.1, read as the reverse complement.
TTTCAGAGCGACTGGCATAGTATTTGGAGGTGGCAGGTTCTCATTAAGTATATGTTAACAACTAGAGTGATAATGTTAAACAACGCTGTGATTTCTACAATAGTCCTAAAAACACATGTGATATTTAATAATATTTACAAATGAGAAAACTGACAGTCAAAATAGCTGAATTATTAACTCATGCTCAGAATTCTGGCAAATCTTAGTGCTGTAGCCATGTGTATCTAACTGCATCGATAACTCTGTGCACATTGTCATGGAAGCTTCTCATTTACTTAAAAGTGTGCTTGACTACATGATAATTACTTTGTTGCCTAGTAGCTTTTAGTGAAAAGGTGTTTACCAGAGGTCCCTCAATTGAGATAGTTTGCCTTTAGTGGCTTCAGGGACAGTCTTTCAGGCTTCACAGAGACCAGAAAGGAGCCAGAATGGCTCTTTGATTATTTGATGCCTCCTCGCTCCCCTGTTGTTTTTATTACTCTTTTGGGGGGCCCACCACCCAGCTCCCCAATAAATCACTGACAGAGGCTTATTCTTAATTATGATTGCCTGGCCTTAGCTTCATTTAGTTTCTAGCCAGCTTTTCTTAACTTAACTTATCCCATCTACCTTTAGCCTCTGGGCTTTTCCCGTTCTCTTACTTCTGTAAATCTTACTCTTACTCCATGGCTTGCTGTGTAGCTGGGTAGCTGGCCCCTGGAGTCCTCCTCCTTCTCTGGCTGCTAGATCTTTTTCCCTCCTCTCAGATTTCTTCCTCTGTATATTCTCTCTGCCTGCCAGCCCCACCTATCCTTTCTCCTGTCCTGCTATTGGCCAGTTCTTTATTAGACCGTCAGGTGTTTTAGACAGGCAAAATAACACAGGTTTACAGCGTTAAACAAATGCAACATAAACAAAAGTAAAACACCTTAAAATAATATTCTACTACACTCCCCAGCTCCCTTGGAAAACTCTGTGAAGAAATTTCAGTAAATTTCCTGCAAGTATCGCCGGCTAAGCAATGATAGCACGTCTGCTTCTTATAGCCATAATTATTTGGGTATCACTGAAAGAGAATGAATTCTCCATCTCATGACCCCCTTTCTAATTTTCTGACCTCTACTTCCACATACTCTCATATAAGTAGACATATATAATACTTAGAAGTGCGGGTCCCCCACATATGAGAATGAACATCCAGTGTTCATGTTTTCGAGTTTTGCATTATGTTTGCATGTGATAGGAAAACCCTACACCGTGTACAGTGTTCCCTGATAAAGGGGAAATGAGGTGAGAGACATAGACAGAGAAAGAAATTAGTGGACAAACACTACTCATACACACACACACACACACACACACACACACACACACACACAGAGAGAGACAGACAGACAGACAGAGACAGAGACAGAGAGACAGAGAGAGAGAGAGAAATTCACATACTTCATGACCTTAAAGATAAAAATGATGTAAAGGTTTGGTACATAGATATGGCACATCATATTAGTTTTGAATATCATAACCATATTAATTTTGAAATGAACAAAGTTTCTTGGTAATATATAATTATGCATGTCACTGTCTTTTAAAACTGTACAATTTCTGAATCCATAATCTGGAAAGTTCAGTTGATTCAGCCATGAAAGTATTATGGAGGCTGGCATCAGATGTTTATATTTAATTTATAACAGCTTTTAAACACCATGTTTTCCTGGTCACTCTTGCCCCTCACTTTCTTGCCCTAAATTGGATAAAGAGTTGAGACAACCTCCAAATCTTACTGGTTACCAAATCTTACAAGCCACCACAACATGTTTGCTTCTAATCTCTGATAAGCAAGATTTTCTTGGACTTATTATAGAGAAATGACTTCTCTGTCTCATGCCCACAGTTTCCTGGGCTCTAACCCCACATATTCTCATATAAGTAAAGTACACATATATGACTCTTTCCTCCTTTGTAGCCAGTGGGAAGTTCAAACAGAAGAAACCCTTATGTACTTAAGCATACCTCTACCCCTGTACCACCATGATGAGCCAAAGCCCTGCATTCTTTCAGATACCTAGGAGACCACATTCTCTCTAGAATGCCTCATTACATAAGTAGTACAACTTTTCATATCCTCTTCCTGTATGTCTGATGCTGTCTCTGCATCTGACATCAATTTTGAATAGGAATCTACTTGTCTTTGCAGGTGACCATAGGAGAAAGGAAGATAACTATTAGAGATTAATGGAATAAAAATGCTTACAGCTTAATCCCCCTTTGACAGTAGACAGACTAGTTCATGATATACTATTAACCTACTACTTATGAAGTGTGGTCTGAGATCTACGCAAAGTCTAATTTACCTAACTCTTGACTCGACAATAGCCTAACTCTTCAGTGATTACAGAAATTACTCCAGTGGTAATTTTAGTGCATTAAGCTTTGGTCTCTGCTTGCAATACTTTTGCATATCATCCTAGGAATGTCTATATTTTAAGGCCCTGATGGCCCCTTGGTTTTATGTTTATTTTATTTTATGTTTTACCTAGTATGAAAAGTAGCAGATCTCCTTATGACATTTTCACAGAAACTTAGTTTAGTTAATTCTCCACAACCCCCATTTCTTTCTCATATCTCCTTGGCCTCCTGTCCCCAGCTCTGCTGTGCTATTCCACCTGCAATGTTTCTCTTTCTATTTTCATATCACATATGTTTAATTTCTTTCTACACCTCTCTCCTAAGCTGCTTTTTCTCCATTGCATGGGCCCTCACCCATGCAATGTTTCCTCACCTCTACCCACACTTGCTCCTATATAAGTGCACATATATAACCCTTAGAAATGAGGTCAACCACACAGGAGAGAACATGCAATGTTTGTCCCTTTGAGTTTTCCAAATATTTGTATTTAATAGAATAAACAAATGTATATCACATTATTTATAATATTCACTGATAAAGTAGAAAAGGAATGAGAGACATAGACAGTATAAAATAGTGATTATTTGAAAAGTAAGGGAGAGAAAGACTCTCATTTGAGAAATCACATGCTTTATAACACCGAATAAGCAGGGGTTGGAAGAGACCCTTAACCCAGACATTCTACTTAAGACATAAACTAGTCATGTAGAGTTTATCCTCGGTGAGATGAAAAAGTAATGAAGAATTAATTTAACAACAGCTCTAATACAGTACAAAATATGACTTGGTTTTATTAACTGAGAATTACAAGCATTCATATACTGTGTATTCCCTACCCTCCAATTTATCCTCTATCCCAAATTACACTATTCCTTCCTAAACATCACAATTCCCACCCTATTTCACATGTTCTTTATTTTTAAAAACCTCATGTAATCAACTTTCTATTGACCATGCCAGTAGGTACATCAGTGTTGGGCCATCTACTGGAATGTGATTAACCATTCAAGGGTTATAGCTGTGAAGAAAACTGATTCTCCCTATCCTAGTAGGTGCCTATTGCCAGTAGCTCCACAGCAAAGGGTGGGACTTTCGGACTCCCTAAAGTATATGCCTATACATATATAAAAAGAATTTAAATGTAGTCACCCTACAATAGGGGTACAATGCTACAAATAGAAATTCCAGTGTTAGGAATGGGTTAACTCCTTTGGAGTTCTTGGTCAGCAGGGTCCCATAGCCCCCAAATCTTATAGGCTTATGCCATGGCTCTTGGTTGCTCACCAGAGCTTTCAGGTAAGCCCCTATTGTTTTGCTTTCTTAAACCACAAAATCCTCTGACTCCACATTTGAAGTTAGTTTGACAAGCCCTTAAAAATTTCAGTTATCCCTGTTATTTTTCTTATTGGATATAAAATTCTTATTGCATCATGTGTAATTGAAGGCTTCATCATATTTTCTCAAATCTTCAAGGGTTCCTAAAGAAGATGAAGAAATGAAAATTGACTGGGTTTCCCTTGGGAAGAGAGTTGTATTATTTTACAATATCATTTTGTAAATAACTTTGGGGAGAGTTTGAAATCAGATGTTGTGCCACTCTGCATTGCCTTAATCAGGAAATTGCAAATTCAATGTTCTCACAAAATAAGGATGGGTGAAGGTGACAACGGAAGGGAGAAGCAGAAAGGGGAGGGCATTAGAGACAGAGAAATGATCATTGTATACATCTTTAGCATGGAAGCAAAACTACCACAATGTATAACTATGTTTTAGGGAGGTAGTGTGTGGGTGGAGGTGGAGAAGGTGTAAAGAATTTTTGCTTTGTCCCTGGTTGATTTTAGCCAAACTCAAGGTAGCGGTAATACTATTGGAGGCAGTGACACCTAAAGGCCTCAGTTACCGTCCGTAGGAGGCAAAGAGTTTATCTTCAAGGAACATGCACTGAGGAAGTTTCCCCAAACATTATAGGATTTCTGAAGTCTGTGACCTCGACACATTTTGGCCTATACAATATAGAGCAAAGAAGCTATCCAGATTTTTTTTTTTGTTTATTTTTAATGAATGCTATAATTTCTGGTTATATTTAGGGCAGAGCTGAATGTGATAGAAGATAACAAAGACAGAAGGAGAAAGCATCTCAGGATGTGATTTATATATCCATGAAGCAACCAGCCAGCTATGGATGATGTTTCTTGCTGAGGATTTCCAGTGGACATGCAGCACAGCCCTTCTGCCTTTCTGATGTTCTGAATGACGTACAGCCACAGACCTGTGACTGTGATTAAGCACTATGAGTAATGTCATGCCTCAGGAGAGCAGTGTACAGTTGTCTGTTCCTTGTGGTTGGAGTGTTTGAGTCTGTGCCACCTGTCAAAATGCATAACCTTCTAGAGCAGAAAGGTCATCTCAGCCATTTCCTGTGTGGAGAAAAGAAAGCTACTGAATGAAAATGTGTTCATCAGTGTATGCCAGGGGGGACGTAAACTCTGTGCGATAAAAGGATTTGCTTCCAATGGCTTTGAGAGGTTGAAGAAAAATGTGTAATCAGCTCTAACAAAATGTAAGGCAAAATAAATTGCCATGTGACTGATATACTAGCACTCACAGGTGTCACCTTTGGTATTGTTGCCCCAAAATCTTTAAGACAAATAAGTCAATCTTACATTTTCTTATTTTTATTTATTTTCAAGACAGGATCTCACTGTATACCTCTGGCTGATCCAGAACTTAGTATATAGTTAGACCTTGAACTCACAGAAACCTTCCTACCTCTGCCCATTGAGTGCTGGAATTAAAGGTGTGTGACATCATGTCTAGTTACAAATAACAAATACTTTTTTCTTTTACTGAAAATAGATTTTTTCATACAATATATTCTTATTACAGTTTCCTCTCCCTCTACTCCTCCCAGTTCCTCCCGAGCTCCCTTCCCATCTGATCCACCCCCTTTCTCTCTCTCATTGGAAAACAAACAGGCATCTAAGGGATAGAATAGATACAGCAAAAACCATACAAACAGGAATAGGACAAAACAAACAAACAGAAGGAAAAGAGCNTAAGTAAAGGAATAAGAAACAAATATAGATGCAGAGACCCATTTGTTTGCACATTCGGGAATCTTATAAAAACGCAAAACTGAACAAAAACATTTTCAAATTCAGTTACTGAGTGCTCACCTGCAGTGCAATGTTATAGAATAACTATGTACCTGGGCTAGGAAAGCTCATCTCAATTTTACTGCCAACTCTGTAAATATGTTTAATTTGATTACATGTTCTGAAAACTCAGCTTCCTTCTCAGGAAAAAAGCAATGAAACAAGAACAAGAAATAAGTAATCCCTAAAGCCAATAAGTATACTGGATACCAACTGGAACATAAAATACTGAATCCATATAAAAGTCTAAAAAATAAAAGTAAACAAAAAATGCTCAAGAATAAGGGAGCTATATGAAAAAGAGTAGAGATGACCTACATCCCATCTGAATGGTTTACTGAAACCACTGAGTTTGATCCCCAAAACACACATCACTGAAGGAGAGAACAACTCTCATGAGTGTCCATGAGTTGTCTCTCACTTTTGCATAAGCAAGCATGTATAGGCACAGGCACAGACACACACACACAGGTACATACACAGACAAACAATCCATGAATAAATGAATGAATGAATGCAATAAAATTTCTAAGTAGAGTGACTTTTTTTGTTGATTCTACTATCGTTGTTAGTTACACAGGGAACTAGATTAACATTTCAGAAAACAATAAATCTATAGTAATAAAATATTACTTTAAATGGAACCAAAATTTTATTCCAGTTTTTTTTCTTTTAAATATGAAATAACTTGGTATTCTCTTAAAATTATGTCATAGTTTAAGTCTGTCTTTGTATTCATTTTATTTTCATCATCATCTTTATGCTTCAGCACTCAGCTATGTCTACAGTCATGTATTCCAAATGCTAAGGAAACTTTCTTCAGAGTAATTTTATATGTTATTGGTTTACTTTAAACTTTCTTTACTAAATGGTCCTGTGACATTTAGCTTATTTTTGGGGAGGTGATGACTAAGTTTGTTGAATTTTTGCATAAAAAGGAACATCTTTTTTATTAAAGGGATTTTCTCATATATCCTTTTCAGATTCAGAGGGTAGGAGAATGGTTTGAGTAGTTTTTTTTTCCCACAAAAGAAATAGAGAATAGGCTAGTGCATCAGGTAGGTTCAATGATAAAGTTTGCACTTATTTTGAATTTTAAAAATTATCTACTTAGGTAAATCCTCCATCCTATTTATTTCAAATGTCTGGGTTGTAAATAATTGATCGCTGAGAATAAAACCATCTAGTGCTGTGGGCTCAGATCTGCTNTTAACAGCTTAAATGATAAGAGAAATTTTTCCTCAGAAGGAATCACAGAAAAATCCCTATCTCTGACACACTATTGTCTTATAAAATACCAAACTGACCTTCTTATGTAANAAACATTTGAGTATGTCTTTCTAAATACAAATTTGTGTGGCTTTCAAGCTTTGAAAATGACTGTTATAAAAATTTCACTGCATGATAACTTTTAAATTTAGTAACTTAAGTTTAAGTTAAACACAGCATGATGGCCTGTTTTCTGGCCTTAGGTGGTTTATTTACTATTTCATGTTCCCTGAGATTGGAAGGAAGAAAAAGGTTGGTGGAATTTCCAAAGTTGTGGAGCAATAGAGGAATGATGATATCATCATTATGTTATCCATAGGACACTGGGTCAGTGGAGAATGAGTACTGATTCCAGCATTTACATTTATAAGGTATCTGGATCTGTCATTGGTATCATATGATAACAAATGTAGTCACTGCAACCACTCTTCCCCCTTGGATAATAGAGCTGAAATCCTGAGGGTAAGTGACCCATCAGATTTATGAGTCTGGAAAGTTTTAGAACCAAGACTTCAATCCAGAAAGTTTGGTTAATATATTCTTGCTACTCATTGACTACCCTGAAGAGAAATGACTTAAGCAATGGATATCCATGTCTCTAGGTTAAAAAAGGGTGGAATCTATGAGCATCATCATCACCAAAAAGATATGAAGACTAATACATAAATATCCATAAAAATGAGTTTCCAGGAAAGTTCTTACTGATTAATAGAACATGCATATACTTAGTGGGATTTTTCTTTATTGTGGTTTGAATATGAATGTTACCTATAGAATCATATTTTGAACACTGGCTCCTCAGCTTCTAGCACCACTTTGAAAGCAAAAGAGCATTTAGAACATGGGGCCCGGCTAGCAGAGAAGTAACACACTAAGAATGGACCTCTTAAAGTTACAAATGTCTCTTTCTGGTCTACTGCTCTCCGCTCCTGGTCTGTTGCCTGGTAATGAGCCATTAGCACAGGTGCTCAGACAGAGACAAGACTTCTCCTGCCTCTCTGCCCTCCCACCCACATTAACTGAAGCTCCAGGCCAAAGCAAATCTTCCTTCCCTTAAGTTCTTTTATTAGGTATTTCAATCACAGTGACATGGAAATAACTAACATGATATTTCAAGGTGTGTGTGTGTGTGTGTGTGTGTGTGTGTGTGTGTGTGTGTGTGTAAAATGGAGCTGTATGCATGTGACCTGCTTGGGAAACAGATGTTACCTCTGGTTGATCTCTGGGATTGCACTGACCATGTCATCAATGCTCTCATATTCACATGGATACATGTTCCTATGACTACATAGGACACAGGAGACAATGAAGCAAATGAACAGGGAAAATCAAAATATAATTTTACCAATAAAATTATTAGCAAGCAGTATGAGATCAGTGTGAAGAAATTCTGGTCCCTGTAAATAGCAGGGCACAGATATTTGCTTTTATGGCCCTGCAGCTGGGAACTCTGTGAGAGAGTGTACAAAGTTTCTGTGACAAAAGTTTTTATGATGGTGTTACATGATTAATTCTAAGCAGCTTTTGAACACATTCTTTCTCTGTAGAAAAAACTAATTCCCATTTCAAGAATGCATGAAAAATGATCTTTTGGTCTAGGAAAAGAATCAGGGACATGAGAGTCTAAAATCCTATCTCAGCCACTGACTTCTTAAGAACGTGAAGATATTTGAATCTTTTAGTCTCTTAAAGGGCCATTTATTTCATGTCCATCGTCATGAGGCTTTAAACATAGCATTTTACTGAATTCTAATCAATAGCACAAAATTTTTATAGTCCTAGGAGACAGTATAGCTTGTATATTATGTGTTTGCCTCATTGATAACATTTATCAATAATGTGTCATATATTCAAATTCATTGTACATAGAAAAGCAATTTGAAAAAAGTAAAAGATGCTACCTGTGCATTCTATATTATTTGAAAAGATAAGGGTTCATAAAAAAAAACATAAAAGAACGGGAGAGTTTGGAACGTAATAAACTTATGTATATTTGACAGACATGTACTGCTTATGTTACATAAAGAATAGTCACATAAATGCAAAAACAGAATCATCGCTATATTTTAACATTATGTAGACAAGATTGATTTTATTGATAGTTTTGAAGTTTTGAATCCTAAATGGCACAGCACAGGCTCTGGGAAGGCTTTGACTTGGCTGTTTTACNTCATGGTGGATGGCAAAGGATGGAGTTGTTCTAAAAGGAAGAGATTGCATTGGACAGAAAGACACTGGGGTTATGCAATGTCTTGAGGGCATGCTCTCAGTGGACCTTTAACTAGCTCTTGCATCTTATAAGACACATGCCTCTTCCTAAGAGCCCCACATCAGGACCAAGTTTCTAATGACTAATATTATATTTCCCTTCTAGTAAAAAATAATATTAGTTGATGTAATGACTTTGATGAATTAAATTTGAAAAACAATGAATTTGCAATTGCTTTTAAGCAATGATAAAATGATAGCCAAAATAAATGTCATTATTCAAAGTAAGTCAAGATAGCCCATAACAGGAATGCTAGTGACTGTAGTAATGATACTTATGAGACACAAAAAGGACTTGATTTGATATTATAGTTAATTAGCTTTATATAATGCACAAAACAGAGAATACATTCAGTGCAACATCTTCGTAGGTACTCGTATATGCCTTTTCACATGTACAGGGCATGCATGACCANACGATTGAGAACAAAAGAATATGTAGAACACTTAGACTCATGCAAGAGTAGAGCCTCTTTCTCCACTAACTTCATANGTCACCATCATTGAACACTTGGTCAGTTCATGCTTCCTCTAGCATAATGCCATAAAGCACAAAGTACAAACTGTATGTTTCATTTGCCTAAAAACTGTTTCTAAAGAAAACTTCTTTTTTCTTTTCTGATATAACATTCTTTTTTATTAATTACATTCATTCATTTATTTTACATCCCGATGGCAGTTTTCCCTTCCTCCCCTCCTCCTATTCCATTCCCACCTTCTCTTATGCACCTTATCCTCTTAATCCACCCTTCCTCTGTTTCTATTCAGCAAGAGGCAGGCATCCTATGGCTATCAACAAAGCATGGCATATCAAGTTGCTGTAGGATTAAGCTCCTCCCTTTGTATTAAGGCTGTGCAAGGAGGCACAGTGTGAGGAATAGGTTCCCAAAAGCTAGCCAAAGCATTAGGGACAGGCCATGNTCCCACTTCTNGAGGTCTTCCACAAGTAGACCAAGCTACACAACTGTCACACATATGTATAAGGCCTAGGTTGGCCCTGTGCAGGCTCCCTGGCTGCAAGTTCAGACTCTGAGCCCCTATGAGGCCAGGTTGATTATTTGTGTGGGTTCCCTTGTGATGTCAATAACACCCCCACCTTGGAACATACAATCCTTTCTCTTTCTCTTAAGTTTGGCTGTGGGTCTCTGCATCTGTTTTCATCAGTTACTGGATGAAGGCTTTCTGATGACAATTGGGGTAGTCACCTATTGAGTCAACCTATGAGTATAGCAGAATATCATAAGCATCATTACACTGACATTTTTTTCAGTTATGTTTGGTTTTATCTTTTGTCTCTGGGCCATCCAGCCTCTTGGTCCTGGTACACCTGGCAGNGTCAGGGTGGGCTCTTGTAAGGGTCTAAGGCTGGACCAGTCATTGGTTGGCCACTCTCACAATCTCCACACCACCCNTACTCCCTGCCCCATACATACTTCCCATTGGCAGGACAGACTGTAGGAAAAGGTTGTGTGGCTGGGCAGGTGTTCTAATTCCTCCACTGGAAGTCCCGCCTGGTCACAGGAGAAGGCCAGTTCATGCTGTGCATCCACTATTGCTAGGAGTCTTAGCTGAGGACATCTTTGTAGATTCCTGGGAGTTCCCCTTCACCAGGTTTCTATTTGACCCCAAAATGCCCCCCACTTTCCAGCTGTTCCCCCAAGACTTACTCTGCCACCCAACCCCTCCCACCTCATCATTCTCCCCATGGCCAGTCCTTCCCCACAATTCCAGCAGACACCACAGGCCCAGCTACAGTCCACAGCAGTCAGAAGAAAAGCATCCCTTCTCTTGGGCTCCATATTTTAGTCTACAACTTAAGAAGAAGACTTTACCATCCTTAATGGAGGTCAGGCTGGATTTAGGGATCCAAGGCCCCCCAAAAATCCCAGCAGCGACACCTTACTGGACCTTAAGACATGCCAGTTACCAGAATCCTTTGCTACTTAGGGCATAAGACCAGAGAGGAAAGAGAAATAAAGGAATGAAAAATCTATCCAACAAAGGCAAACACAGGAATCAACACCTAGTCCTATAATCATCCAAAATCCAGATGTCTAAATGCCAGTGTAAGAACACAATCAATAAAAGAAAGGGCAATATGGTACTACCAGAACCCAGCTATCCTAGAGCAGCAAGACCTGAGCATTCCAAAGCAGCTGAAGCACAATAAANTGACCTTAAAGATAACTTTATAAGGATTACAGAGGTTCTTAAAGAGGAAATGAAAAACTCCCTTAAAGAAATTGAGGAAAAGGCAAACAAAAAATGGAATAAATCAATAAATCTCTTAAAGAATACCAAAAATTCAAGAAAAAAACAAACAAAAAAGTGAAGGAAATGGTTCAAGACCTAAAAATGAAAAGANAAGCAATAAAAAAAATCCCCACAAACTGAGGGAGTTCTGGAAATGGAAAATCTATGTAAGCAAACAGTAACTACAGATGTATGCATCATCAACAGAATACAAGAGATGGAAGGGAGAATCTCAGGTGTAGATGAAAGTTTGTCTGGTCCCAGTCTCTGATCCCGCCCGGCTCCCATGGCACTTAGTCCCAAATAAACACACTGAGGCTTATATCATTTTTAAACTATGGCCTTGGCAGGCTTCTCGATAGCTAGCTCTTACATCTTAAATTAACCCATTTTATAAATCTATGTCGCCACGTGTTCCACGTGGCTTTACCTGTGTGCCGTTACATGCTGTTTTCTAGATGGCAGAATAGTGTCTGCCCAGCTCTGCTCTCTGCTTCTCTTCCCC
>LZPO01035431.1:15104-44556 GCA_001675575.1 Neotoma lepida | reverse complement strand
GTGAAGCTGGATGGGAAGGCATGGACAGACTCCTCCTGCAAGGTTTTAGGCGAGGGGATGTACTCAGTCAAGGTTTGAGTCCAGTGACCACTCTTCCTTTCATTTTAAAACAGCCCTGTTAAGGTTCCTCTCCTTTATTGATTCTTTTCTTTTTCTTTTTCTTTTTTAAACCTGAATAGTACATGTACTCCAAGAGTCTGAAAGAGAGATATGAGATATTAGGAGAGTTTGGAATTTGATCCAACTTTTTTTTGGTGTCTTGAGCTATATATGTAGCTTCAAAGGCTGAACAGTAATTGCCCCTCTTCCCTCCAATCCTGTCTTGTATGTGGGCAGCTCACATATTTGCTTACAGGTTCACATCTGAGAGTATTGATGTTTTAAAGAAGGTTGTTAAACATTGTCATTCATCACAAAGTATGATTACAATTAGAAATGTCTCCATTTTTGAAGAATGGGAACATTAACCTTTATGACTTACCTTTAGGGTGACTCTAGAATGCCTTTTGAAAGTAAATAGATTGGTTACCAAGAGGAAACTGAGGCAGGGAAAATATCTTTTGGTGTATGATATTCAAAAGTATTTGGAGATGCTTGTTTCCTCAGAGAGCTTCAGCTGCTGCAATTTCAATGCTTCCAGGGACATTATTATTATTTTCAGTTTGAGGGAAGAATATTGGAAGATGTACTTGAGTACAAGGAGTTTTCTTTTTTGTACAGTAGTTCATTGGCATATACTTAATTCTAATAATTGCTTTGAAATGTTCTTCACTAATGACAATTTTACCTTTTTTGCTATTCCTTTTTTCTTCATTAAATAACCTATTTGTAATGAGTGTTCTTTTAAGCTGGTTGTGATTTTCTGTATTTAATGGGATGAAAATAAGCTTTTGAAAGTGAATCTAATTAAGATTTTGAGAAGACAGTGAGTTTGTTACCTTACATTGATCTATAGCTTTATTGTCTTTAAAATGGTCTGAAATTTATAAAAGGAGTTAGTCAAATCATTTAAAACAGCTTTCAAAATTTTGAATACTGTGTCTGTCCTCTAACCATGTAAGTTCCTTATGTGCCTGTTTACCCCAGAGAACTGCTTTGTTTTATAATTGTAGTTAGTGGAAAAAAGAATGCTCTAACTGGTATTGCACTATCTATATGAGGCTGTTTTAAAATTGATGATGTCATAAATGTACACAGTTGCTCCTAAGCATCTATTCTTACTTGTCACGAGGCATTTGGTCAGCCTTTTTGTTTATGGCTCTGTTAACAGGTCTTCATTAAGCACCTGTGCTCTTTTATTTTATGGAATTCACCCAGTTCGAGGTATATTTATTCAAAGCCCATTATGTGTTTTAATTTCTGAATGTTTAAGGCAACCAGCCCATCTGTATATTTCAAGGTTGCTGAAAAATCCTAATTTATATAGAACAAATATTTCTTTGCCTAGTAGACAAACTTGAATATTTTTGCCACTGTTCTTTACATTCGGGTTATAACCAAAAATTATTTCTTATTAGGTCTGTGGGAGATGGGTATTTTGCTAGTATTAGTTGAAATCAGTATGCACATTGGAAATTAGGTATTTTTAAATGCTAAGCAAGTGCACATTTATGACCAAGTAGCTTAGGTTATAACTAGATTTAAAAAGTATTTTTCTTATTTCAAAATATATCTTAAATCTCTCAAAAGCCAAAATAATAAGGATTGTGATGGTCAGTTAGAGGCTAGGTGTCACTCTCATTTTTTGAGTTTGTTCCTTTTTAGCTGCCTGCCTGTTCCTCCCAGATGCTTCCTATCACCCCTTTTCCTGCCCATGTTCTCTTCTGTTGGTGTCTGTTTCCGCATTAGTGAAATGGTCTGGGTAATCCTGGGCTGTCTCACTAAGAAATAATTGATGATGGTAAAGTGCCTTAAAAAGGCTGAGTAAATACTAGGTCTTTTGAATGAAAATGACTTATCCTCTTGTTCCATTATAAGTTAGTTCCAAATACAAATTTTTAGTTTAAATTCTTATGAGGGGATATTTTGCTTGAGATTTTTATTGCTCCTATCTTTGGGTTAAGTGGAATACTGTAGTGGTTGCAAGAGGTTCCTCTGATCTTTGAGCTACTAGTCAACTTTTAGAAACAAAGTCATTATTAATGTCATAGAGTCAGTACGTGGGATCTTCAGATTAGAAGTGATTGTAGAAATACAAAACCTGGAAATTTGACAATAGACTATGTTGGTGATTTTAAAAGTTTACCTTTCATGGAAAGTCTTGATACTCTTTTGAATAATTTTTTATCCTGACGGATATAGAAGAATTCCAGTTTTATTTATATTAAATCCAAAGTGGTATAATTTGCTTATTTAATTTTATAAATATAGGAATAAAGTAGTGTTAAGTATGTTTTCCACATTTAGTAGCTTGGGTTTGGTTACTTGAGGCATAGAAATGCCTTTGCAACTAATGTCTCATTTGCAAAAAGTCTAACAGAAATGATAGTTATTTAAGTGGGATAACTTGAACAAATTGAAAAACTAACATTTGAAATGGGTGTATATTGTTTGGTTTTCATGAGTAAGGCATTTTTGCTTATTTTGCCTTTGTTATCTGGTATAAGTAAACCTTGGTAGCCATAGAAATAATAGTGATGGTGTTTATATTGTGATTTTTATTAAACATAATGTCCCTAAATCTTTCTCCTGCTTTTATTTTGGGGCATGTGGTGAGATGTTTTTAACAAGAAATGAGGATAACTTATGTGAAAAGTTAAGTGATTTTCAGTTCACACAGCAGCTTGATATGATGATGTTTTCTAGACTAGATGAATTCTTTAAAGTAAAAAGTTAAAAAGTGGAATAAACTTGTTGAATTTTTGTGTGAGCAAAGAGCTGGGAAATATTGGAAGATAGAGAACACTTAACTCCCCTACTTGTGACTTGTGTTTATGGCTGTGGTTCTGCCCCTTCCTAAGTTTATAGGACCAAATTGTTCTAAGAGCGGAAAGAGAGTGCTCACCTTTTGTAGTAATTTGCCATTGTAAACTCCAAAGGGACAGACACAGTGCAGTTCTATGATATACTTGAGGATACGTTCGTTTGAAAAAGCTTGTATGTCTTGCTTCTTGTCTTCAGAATACACATCACAGTTTTCACAACTTTTGTTTCTCAAAAGGATTAGCTAGTACAGAATTCCAGACATAAACAACACTCTTTGATATGTACCTTGTAGCCTTTAGTAGTTATTTAAGAATGAATATTGTCAAATTCCTTGGTTTTAATATTTGGTCACTTTTCCTACCTTTCATCAGTTTTGGCTAGCTTTTATTTTGATTTATATATACTTAAATTCAAACACTAATCCAAATGTATTTAAGTTCTTTTACTTTTGAATACAGTTAGAAATATCCTTACTATGGAGCTGTTGATTTTTTTTCTTTGAAAAAAATTAAAGGGTATTATTTGGAATGTTTTTCATTATACTTTAAAGTTACTTGGAAGTAATGTTCGTATTCAATTTTTAACTAACTTGGTAGAATTTCATAAATATGCTGAGATAAAACAGTTTTTGTAGTCATTATTGAGATAAAATAGCCAATAGTGATAAATACATGTGTGTATTACTGAGCTTTAGATTATTTTATAATCAGATTTTTTTTCATGTTTAGATTTCAGAAGTTATAGAGATATTTAAATGAGTAGTTTGCAGATTCCTGCTACATGTTTGAAGTATTGTCAGAGATGTTTAGTTTTCTAGTTACTTTAAATTGTAGTTTATTGAATGCTTTTCTACACTCTGTTGTTTAGTAGGCACTGTTGTCATCATTTCCATTATGTCTTGTTGTACTGGTGTTAGAAACTATAAATCTAGGCTGCATTGATAATAGAAGTAGGCTGTAACTTGATCTACTTCTTTTGTCAAAGTATAACACCATGAGCTGCCTGTAGTAAATTGACATGCCATGCCATTAACTCTAGCCCTTCACAAATGTCGGTGGGCAGCAGGTCTTTGGGCAATTAGCTTGTGACTGTGCTTTAAAACCTTAGGAATTTACAACTATAAACTGGAATTTTGGCAACATTTGACTTGTATTTCATGTATCTATTTTCTGATATAAAATGCTACCTAACTATGTACAGAACTTCCACATAAATAATTTTAAAATGGCAAGTGATTCTTTAACTTGCAAATTATAATTTTTACTTAAACTTAAAATGATTCTTAGATTTTTTTCTTTCGTTTCCCCCCGTCTCTCCCCTCTCTCTTCTCTTTTTCTTTCTTTCTTGAGCCAGGATCTCATGTAGCTCAGGCTGACCTAGAACTCCTCATCCCCCTGTTTCCACCTTCCAAGTGATGTTGGATTTGTTTTGGCACACAAAAAGACTAATTTCTAATATGTTGGGGTAGATCTTGCTAAAAGATTGCTAAAAATCTTTCCTATAGAAAACTTTATTTCCTTTGGAAGAGTCAATTTGATGCAAATCCTTACTACCACAATATTCTGAGTACTAGTGAGTGACCAATGGAATTTTTATTCCATTTTATCCTTAGCAATATTTTACTTTTAAGACACAGTCTCCCAATTTGCCATCTTCTTGACTTAGGTTCTCATGTGCTAGGATTATAGGAGTGTGTCACCATGCCTGACTATTTTTAAATGTAGTTGTGCAATTTAGGTTTTTTCTAGTTACTTTCATTGATATGTAAAACTGGGACTTTTGATTATTTAATAACCTAGGTGAATTAAATCTATAATTGTGAAGTCTTAACATGATGAATCATGACCGAGTCAACAAGTAACATACAGATAATATACCTTTTCTGTCTTTTTTTAGGAAAGCCATTAGTACTGCAAAAATCTTAGAGAGTGCTTTTGTTTGTCAGAAGCATGTTGCTACAATGTATTTGAATTAAATGAACACTTATTTCAAGTCATATGAAAAACTAAGTGTGTGCTTTATCCTTTTAAGTCATATTTTTCACTCTTGCATACTGTGTGGACAAAAGATTTTTGTCTTAGCTGAAAATTTGGCTTTATAAATTTATAATATGCATGGTTAGAATTTCATTGGAAGATTATTGGTATGTGGAACTTTGAAAGTGTATATAAAATACATACTTTCAAATTTGTTGTTTATGGGTTTATGTGTATTTTTTAATTGGAAGAATAAACAACAGATAGATAACAGCATGTATTTCTTGAAAGTGGGTCATAGGTGATTTTTCACACTCTCACATTTACTTATCTATATAATTTTGAGGAGAGAATGTCCAATGATGATTTTTTTTAAAGAAAAAATATTCAGTTTCCTGGAATACACAAGGAAGGCTCAGTGTGGATCCAAAAGTTTTTCCAGTGTTATCTTAAAGAGAAAAATGTTTGTGAATATTTATCTCACAGTTATTCAGCACAAGGTGACATTGGTTTGGGTTTTGCTAGACCACTTCTCTGATGATTACTAGAGAATGGCTTCTCTTTTGGCAATGAAAATATCTGATCATTGCAAACCTATATATTTAACCTACCCCACTTATTTTGTTTCTATTTTTAGGTTCTCACTTGTTCAAGACTCTACATTGGGTGCTATACCTACATGGTATATCTCATTTTCATGGCTACATGGTATAGTGTAAGAAATGTTAGCTATAATTTAACATCGGAAAAACCTCTGAGCCATCTCTTCAACACTGATTCTTCTTTTATTGTCTTCTGGACTCATGCACCTTGTAGTTCTAGCTGGTATCAAATAGTCTGCCTGATTGATTACTCTAGTCTGACTTTTAGAGAGAAGGTCGAAGAGAAATGAGTAACGTTTTGAGTTGTGTGTGTATGGGTACCTCCTGAAGCCATGAGCTCTGAGAGAATATAGAGTAAATTGAGGACCAAGAAGAAACCTGATCAACAATGGATTTCATAAAGCTAATGGCAGAGACAGGAGATTCTTTTGTGTTTTCAGTCTGAAATTCCACTTTGTTCCTTCTCTGCTCATTGAAACTGTCAGCTGTATGAATGACTCACAACCTCCCCCCCGACACACACACTGTATATGTGCACATGCAAATATAACCTCATGATTTTACTGTCACCATAACAAAGATGAAGCTTAGAAGTGGATTGCTTGACCCTTCCTCCTCTTAGTATCCTCTTTATAGCCAGCATTCTCTTAGATCTGCAGTTGGGTTCCACACATTCAAGCCTCAGTATAATCTTTTGTGTGTGTATAGTTTTTGCCTCTTTTCCCTTGGAAAAAATTGTGTAAGATTGTCCACAAAGCCACATTGCTTCCTGTCATAGCACCTCTTTCCCTGGGCATATAAGCAATCCTTTTCCTCCTTATTCTGTTACTCTGGGGTTGGAGCTTGCTTCACTTCTTACACAAAGCCTGGTGGGTTTTAGGAACATTTATCATGTTTGTAGGAGTACTCTAAGCAGCACACACAAAAAAACAAAATTATCTTTGTTATATGATAAATTCAAGAACCTTTTTTATTCCAAGTTAATTGAACTTTCTGATAATAGAATATCATTTCAACCCCTCTTAATGCCTATATTTTTATTTCGTTCAATAATGCTATTTTTCTTCTGTGAAATTCTCAGCTGTGCCAGGCTTTTTCTTTTGGGCTACCAACCAGCTCCCAAATCATGACACAGAGACTTATGATTAGTTTTGAATGTTTGGCCTAGCTTAGACATGTTTATGGCTAGCTCTTTTAACTTAATTTAACCTGTTTTCTTTATCTACCTTTTGCCTCGGGGCTTATTACCTTTTTTACTTCTGTATATTTTATTTTCACTGCTTCTCTATGTCTAGGTGGCTGGTGTCTGCCTGGCTTCTTGCCCCGGGCATGTCCCTTGTTCTCTCTTCCTTCTTTCTTGTTCTTCCTCTCTCTTAAGCCTAGATTTTTCTTCCTATTAATTATTTCTGCCTGCCCAGCCCCATCTATCCTTTCTCCACCTGGCTATTGGCCATTCAGCTCTTTGTTAGACCAGTCGGGTGCCTTAGGCAGGCAAGGTGAAACAGAGGCAACATATCTTTACATAATTAAATACACATCCTTACATCATTAAACAAATTCAGCATAAACAAAATAACACACCTTTATACAGTTAAAGTAATATTCCACAGCATAAACAAATATAACACATCTTTGCTGAGTAAAAATAATAGTACACAACACTCAAGTTTTAAAAAGATAGTCTGCCCACCTGCCTACCCGCCTATTACCATGTTTTGTGTTTTTGCTCTTGTCTGTCGTATGCTCTTGGAATTCAGAAAATGGCTTCAGATCCCCTGGAGCTGTAGTTACAGCATCTGTGAACTCCTGAACATGTTTTCTGGGAACTGAACTCCAGTCCAATGTAAGAGCTCTTAAGCACTGAGCCATCTCTCTAGCCCCACTTTCCCAGCTTTTATGTAGTAAACTGCATCTCTTCCCATCACTCTTTTCTTCCTTCAGTCACAGGTCTTGCTAGGTAGCAAAGCTGGCTTCAAATTCACGATTCTCCTGTTTGAGCCTCCTAAATGCTGGGATTATAGGCATGTTCTCCATTGCTAACTCTAGAGTATGTAACTTCTATCCACATTGTACCAAATACATCATAGGAATTATATCAATATTTGTTAAGTAAATGAATAAACCAAATCTTGAATCAGATGCTTGTATTGAATAAAGAAACAGGAAAGCTTTCAGGAAATAGGTTGCATTTATTGATGGTCTCAAAGCACTGGTAATATTTCAAGAAGCCAAAAAGGAGAAATGAGTATTCTATGTAGTCAAAACAAGATGAGGAGTCATTGAAACAAAAATCTCTTTGGGTTAGTGTATAGCGTGTGTTTCAGTGACATATGTAGGCTGGTTTTGAAATTGTGGAGGATCTTAGTGTTAACCCATGGAAAGCTGTAGAAGGAAATTTCTGTCCTTCCTGGTCCCTCAGCCATTCAGTCCCAAATAAACACACAGAGGCTTATATTAATTACAAGCTGTTTGGCCTATTGCTCAGGCTTATAATTAACTAGCTGTTATGCTTAAATTAACCCATAATTTTTGTCCATGTTTAGCCACATGGCTTGATACCTTTTCTCCACCCAGCAGTCTCATCTTATTTCCTCTGCATCTGGCTGGCGACCCTATCTCTCCTTTCCTCTTCCCAGAATTCTCCTAGTCTGGTCTCCCTGCCTATATTTCCTGCCTGGCTACTGGCCAATCAGTGTTTTATTAAATCAATAGGAGTAACGAATCTTTACAGTGTATAAGAGCATTATCCCACAGCAGAAAGCTCTGAATTTTTTAATTGCATAGCCAGTTGAAACAGGAGGATAATTTGGGAAGAAAACAGCCCAGATTATATCTGACATTATGTATTATTATGGTAGAAAAGTACACCAATGGCAAAATAAGTTGAACAGCTGTGTTACTATACCACATAGAAATGAATGAACGTGTAAACCAGTGAAGGGAAGGGAAGGGAAATTAGATGTGTAGTCTATTGTTGGCCACCAAGTGAAAGACCAGATGCACAGCTAAGTATTGAGAGAAGTATTGGTATTGGTGAGAGAAAACTATCAGAAGAAGCAAAGTTGGGGGAGTTGAGGCTTTAAATGCAAATAAGTCTCTTGGGTTAGAGATATAGAAGTCTTTCTGGGTAACTTCATAAGTATATTCCCTTAATTACCAAATTACATCCAGTCTATACACCTTCACATCTTCACAACAGGCATACAATGTTGGCATTCTGTATTGAGATTTTCTATGCACCTGATATTTTTTATAATGCTTATTCTGTGTTTTATTAATACTTCAATTTTGGCCTTGATTGAGCTCTTCTGGTAGGACAGTCTAATAAATATATTTGTTTTAGAGTATGGGGCATGTTGAGTACATGAAGGAAAAAATCAAACATTGATAGCGGTTTAAATCTATCAGGTCTCCTAACAAGCAATTTGTCTCTAAAATTAATTTACTTGAATTTTGAGACACAGTATCACTATGTAATCCAGGATGACTTTAAATTTAAGATCCTCCTGCCTCAGCTTCCTGAGTGCTGAGATTATAGGCCAGTACCACAGTACTTACTTGGCTCTTAGCAAGTAATTCTTGTTAGAAGATTTGATTCATGGAACTGTTCATTGCATTCATGATTTTTCTACTTCCCACCAACATTACGTGGGCTCTGGTATAGGCCTTATGTCAAAAGTCAGTAACTGCCAACCTACCATCTTCTCTGATTTACCCTTTCATTTTTGATACCCTAAAAGGAAGCCCTATACTTACCTATGTTCCATTAGCAATTACTACTCATACACTCTTTTCTAGCTAACAGCTGCCTTAACATTTTATTGAAGTGATCTGACTCTGAAACTCATTTTTGCTACTATTACCTCTCAGGAATTTATGGTACTTAAAATAAGGCATTATTTGCTTTTCTTTGTAGGAAAGTAAAGCAGAAGAGAATATCATGGGACAAACAGTGAATGAAGGTAAGAATTGCTTATCTAAAGATTATTTTTAGTTGTTTATAACAAGTATCTCACTATATACTGAACTTCTGAAATAAAGCTGTTAAAATGTTTTCACAAATAACATTAAACAACTATCTGCTGAGTTATACCCTTTTCCCTATCGAATACTGTCACACACTGTTTCTAGTATTTTCCTCCTAGGATTATTTTCTTTTGCATATTTGAAAGAAGAAATCCTTTCTTTGATTTCTATTTAGACATATTTTATTGACAACTAATTAGAGTACAGCTTTCTTAGAAACACCTTTATTTAGAAGATAATCATCAAGTTATTGAGGAACTAAATGGATCCTAATCTCAATAAATGCTTTGCTACATACTTGGAACTCTTATATTTATTTCTTGAAGACATTTTTATTACCCATATTTATTCTGTTGTCCCTTATGGGATTCAAAATGAAGTCTTTTTTAAAAATGATTTTAATTTTTAATTACATGTCTATGTGTATGTCTGTGGATATGTGCATGTGAGTGAAGTTGCCTATGGAAGACAGAAGAGGGCATCAGATCCCCTAGAGTTGTAGTTTCAGGCAGCTGTGAGCCACCTAAAGTGGGTACTGGGAACCAAAGTTGGGTTATTTGCAAGAGTAGAAAGTGCTCTTATCAGCTGAGTTGTTTCTCTAGCCTCCAAATAAAATGTTTTTAGTTTTTGGTTTGTTTTTTATTGTTTGTTCTGTGCTGTTTTTTGGTTTTTGTTTTTGTTTTTTGTTACTAAAGATAGGTGCTTAGAATTTTCCACCCTAGCTTTATAAATAAAACTAAAAGTCTTGGAGGTAACTGAACAGGTCTTACAATAGTCTTTTACAAAACCAAGGTAAGAATAGAAATATCCTGGGCTAGGGATATAATTTTGGCATTAAGAGTACTTGCCTCGCATGTGAAAAGCACTTTTTCAGGTCACCCCAGCAAAAAATAAAATTAAAAATAGTAGAGAATAGGAGTTAAAAAAGGAATAAATAGAATTCAGTTCTTTTAACTGTAATATGAATGAATGAATAATTCTTTTATCCTGTCTTTCTGTAGGAAGAAATCTGCTTCTTACTGACTCATTAATATGCCACACCTGTTTATACTTTGTTGCGCTTTATTTGCCATAACATACTCTTCACACATTTGGCCCCTTATTCCTTGTTCAAGTCTTGTATATCTTACTGCTTTTCTTTTGATTACTTGTTGAGTGCTGAATGCTGTCTTATAATTTTGTTTAGTTTATTAGTTTGTTGACCTTGGTATAGTATTTATAAATAGAATATTGGTTTCCCTAGAACAAGACCCATGCCATTACATTTATGTCTTAGACATTCTTACTATTGAACTATTTAGTAAATTTTATAAGTGTGTGATTTCTTCAATTTGAACAGAAGACGGCTATATATTTCTCTAAAGTATTCATATACCTTGAAGAATTTCTTAAAACCTGAAAGACATATCAATCATTGCTGTATCGGAACTCTGAGTCCTGAGATTCAAGAATTCACACTTAAGATAATGAAGGCAGTTTGTAAAACAGTGACACTGTTGATTATTTGATGATATTAAGAACTTAGGATAATTTTTTTAGGATTATATTTTATATTTCTTTCATTTATACTATAATTTGTCTGAGTGAAGTGATATATTTTAGATTTGGTGTCATCACAAGGATGTTGAGTACTCGTTGAAATATTTAGTTTAGCATAGAGGAAAACCTGATTATTTCATTGAAGTACATTGTATTCTATTCTAGCTTGCATGTGATGTTTTAAACACTTGAAAGCATCACTTTATTTCTAGGAAATTATTTTAAGCAGTTTAAGGATCCACCAAAAGTTCATTTAGATTGTTGACACATTCATTTAACAAATGCTTGAGAGCATTCTGTATCCTAGATCCTGGTCTATGTTGTAAGCATATATTACTGAGCAAGACAGACAGAATTAAATACCTGCTTTTATGAAGCTCTCATTTTAGTAGTGAAAAATACAGTAAAGAAAATGCCCAAGTAAATTATAAAGTATAGAATACACTAGAAATTGTTAGGACACATAGAAAATGAAGATAATCATAAAATTTAAACAGATTTCCATTTAAAATTAAATTATAATTTTTGAAGTGCTCTTTAAGACTATGACAATGTTATTTCTTTCATTTTGGTTAGAATCAATGGATGCCAAGAAGGACAATCAAGAGAAAACTACTCATTCAAGTACATCTTCTGTGCAAAGAAGTAGGTTTTTAAGTAATTTACTACATCATTTTTCTTCCTCCTTCAGTGTTATAATGAACTCATGTAGCTTCTGGTATAGTATGTATATACTAACTTCCAATATTGTAAAATCTTAGTCATTGAAAGGGCAAACAATTTACTGTGACATTTTAACTTTAATTTTATTTAAAGATGAATTGATAAAGATTGCATGAAATTACAACTGTATATTTAAGTGCAAATTTGTTCAGTTTTTAATGATAGAAATTTGTCATTCAGAATTATCAGACTTTTTATTAAAAATGAGATTACTTAATCAAAAGGCAATTATATGAATATATTTTCAGGATCTAGACCCTACCATTTCATTTTAGTAATCAGTGAGTGACTGTTCAAGGTAAAGGTTTTGTTTTATATTTTTTAGCTGATGCATTTGTAGTACTTAGGATAATGCTTGACACATACTAATGGCTCATGTAATAATCTAGTACCAAACAGGACAGTTATGATTCCTGCTTTCTCTGATCTTAAGTGGGCTGGTAGATAGTAAATACCTAATTATAGTTGTAATAAATGCTGTGAAGTGGTGTATGCTGTTCATTAAACTGAGAGACTTCCATCTAAGATACTTCTTGCTCATCATCTTCACATAGCATATGAGCCCAAGCCTGGCACTAGTAAAAGAAATTATAATTCTGATTCACTCCAGAAAAACTAAGGAGGTTGATCAAGATTATATTCCATGTGCCACAATGTATTAGACCTAATGTATAAATTAGAATGGAGTAAAGGCTAATATGAAGAAGGACTCCATGGATATGTGTGTGTACAGTAATCAGATCACACAGTAATGTATTTGCACCCATCTTTTGAAGAGATATATCAGTTTCCAGATACCTTCTCCAAGAGAAAATGACTTCAGCCTGTCCTATTCTAATGAGAACATAACACAAAGGCAGAAAAACTTCAGGTTGACTTTTGGTTGCTGGTTAGGAATTCCAACTGTGGTGTGGACGTAGGTGTTAGGTATGTTAAATCTAAACTGATAAATCTTGGATCCATGAGTGTTTTCATTGTGTTAATGGTAGTGGTTATCACATGAGAAGCCAAGAACAATTTTGTTAAGACAAAGTAAGTCTCTCTTTGGTATGTACTATAGATTGTCATTGGCTAACAATATGATAGAAAATAATAATGCTACTAGAACACTACTGGATAGGAATTTGTAACAGATTATAGCCAGGTCAGATACAAATGAAGATAGAATATTTAAATTGTGTTCCTAAGGGTTTGTTGAACGTATCTGTAATTCCCACACTTGAGAGACTCAGGTAGGAAGATTGAGTTTGAGGTCAGCCTAGACTATGTAGCAAGACTTAATCTCAAACAAACTTTTGTGTTGGTAAGATACATTATTTTCTCATTTCATTTAAAACTTTGTAGATACTGTTTCAAAGAAGAGTCTTAGCTCTCTGAGGAATAAATGGGAAAAAATTAGTCATTGTTTTCCTTTTGGGGTGTCATAACCTTAACATATCTTGGTCTTTTTGTTGTTTGTAATTCATATTTATTTTGTTCTTTTCTTAATGCTTTGTTAGATCATGTAGTGTTAGAGCTTCAGTTAGAATTGTAGCATTCCTGGTTGTTAGATTAGGAGACAATGGAAATATTTTGACAATTTAATTGTGGACTTGTGGGTCTCAGTTTTTACTCTTGACACAGCTAAGTATTTACAACTTTAGGGACAGTTTTAACATTAATCTTTACAATACACTATCATAGGTGTTACTTCATTTAATTCTAAACATGTTTTATACCATAGATATTAGTTTTCAATACTGTAAATAAGATAACTGAGGCAGAGAAAGTGAAATGATGTGTTCAGGGTTATGTAATAAGAGGTAGAGCCATACTGAAAACAGGCAACTCTGACTCTGAAGTGCATGTTCTTGACACTTTGCTTCATGATTTTCAACACTGGTAGTACTCACTTTACATCATCTGGAAGCAGAATCAAACTGTAATTTTAGATCATTGGTTGGGTTTTTATTAAAAATTCTATCTTATATATGGCATGTGCACTACACATGCATAGATATGTGAATACTTAGAATATTTTATGGTATACAAGGGATGGCTCATACTGACTTGAAGGAGCTAGTTGTGTATATCTTTCCCCAACTTCGTGCTTGATGGCTTTAGTTTGGCCTACTGCAGTCAGTCATGGTGTCAATATTTATATTATAGAAATCCATAGATACTTATAGTCAGGTTTTTTTATTTGTATTTTCTAGAAAATTGATTGGTAGACAATCTCTGTGTGCAGATATCTGTGCTATCCTTTGAAGGATGTAATAGCCCTTCCCTTGAGGGAGGTATATTCCAAGATTCTATTCTGGTAGATGCTTGAAACTGGATAGTAATATATGCTTTACATATAAATATATGATAATGTTTGATTTATAAATATGACACAATAATAATAATTGGCAGCTATTAGCATAAATATCTGGAATCTCGACATACTGTTTTTCTTTCATTTGAGAGCTTTCACCTTTCCATTTAATGAAAGAGTAGCCCTTTATGGTTTCTCTATGGCATATCTGAATTACCAACATCAATATTCTTGCACTTTGTGGCCATTGTTAAGTTGAAAGCAAGATAAGATATTTGAACACTGTTAGTTACCTTAGCAGGCAGACTGATGACAAATGTTGTTAAGTGATTAACAGGCTGGTTGCATTCATGGCATAAGTCTCTTGAGTGGGATAGAGTGTGACTATATGAGATTTCATCTCACTACTTATAACAACTGTACAATTTAAAACTTATGAATTATTTCTGGAATTTTCTCTTTTAATAATTTGGACTGCAATTGAATCAAGATAATTGAAATCATACATAAGGGAGGCTGAGGATAAAGAAGTACCACTGCATATCAGAAACTGGTAATGCAGATTCACCTAGGGAAGAGAAGTCAAATTTTTTTGTAGTGTTTAACAAGAGTATAAAAAAACATCCTGTTTGCTGAAAATTAAACTCTATTCATGAATATGTATTTTTTAGTCTTTCTAATCAGTTTGTCAAGTATCTTGACAGTCTGGCCAGCATAACAAAAGTGTTTAAGCCAAGCAGCGTACACTGCTTTCTGACAGCACTATGGTATGTCATAAAGACTACATGAAAGAGCACAGCAAGAATCTATAGAAGATGTACAGCACTAAAATAATCTATCTCACTGGCTGCACTGTTCAATGGTTTACTGCTCTATCTTAACACCATATTCTTGACATTATGGAGGGAAATTTAATAACTATTCTGATTCTCAGAATTTTCTTTTTGTAAAACATTACAGTGTTAAAATTCTCTTAGAACACGTGCTAAACACCTTTAGTGCCCCGTAAAAAACAAAAATGCCTTCACATTAATGGGATGATACAATGTCAACAAAATTGTCAAGCAAATGTATATTTGACACATATACATAGATTTTCTAGTCTATAAAATTTTCCTAGTTGTTTCTAGTGTCCACACTTCTTTTTTGCAGTGTAAAGTATTGAACCTTGGGTCTCTACTTCTACTTCACACCCACAGCCCATTCCTTCTAAGTCACTCTGC
This sequence comes from Neotoma lepida, assembly GCA_001675575.1. Lineage (NCBI taxonomy): Eukaryota > Metazoa > Chordata > Mammalia > Rodentia > Cricetidae > Neotoma > Neotoma lepida. The sequence continues at coordinate 29,246 of LZPO01035431.1, read as the reverse complement.
TTTAGTCCACAATTCATTGAGAGGATATGGGTTATAATTTCCATTAGGACCATTGTTATCAGGAAGTTGTTTTATTTCTGTACACAATCTAATGTAAATTGAGAAGTTTGAACCTGGTTTGTAGAAAGTATTTCCCTTTTTTAAAATTTTTGAGATTGTAATGTAATTATAACACTTTCCCCTTCCTTTACTCCCTTCAGAACCCTCCCATTTTCCTCATTTTTCTACATATGGATTAAAATTTACTTTATTCAGAAAAAAATCTTATTATATACTCCAAACCCAGCCTATTTTGTATATTTTTTTCAGATTACTTTGACTGGGACAAGTATTTGAAAGAGACTGATTCTGTAAGTGCTCCTTCAGAATACTTCAGACAGGTAAGCCAAAATTCTCTTCAGACTTTATACAGTAATGTATAGTATTAATTTGTGGAGGGTATCTGTGTGGTTTCAGGGCTCTGGTAGTACAAGGAAAAAGTTGGATTATGTTTGTGCCACTCAAAAGCAAATGTCCTATTTACAGTTATTTTGTTTTATATACTAACCTCTTAAAATTGCCCACGTAGAGGGAAAGACAGAAATACTAAATATAAGAAATGTAATACCCTGGACTGAGAAGGCTCATGGAACAGATGCTATATAAGATTGTTAGAATGAGAAGACAGAAAACATCCAAAATAATTTAAATATCAAGATACGGCACAGAGTTGGTGGAGTGCAAAGTGGGTAGAGGCACTATGGGACCAAGGTTAAAAGTATGTAGGGGTGTTTGAAGTGTGCTGGAGAGTTTAACTTTTTCATAGACTTTGATAGGGCTTCTAGATTGCTCATTTCAAGGGGAATAGCTTAATGGGCTTATTTATTTTTTAAAGTCTTTCAGGATGTATTTTTAGGCTATATTTGGTTTTTTTTGATATGCAGATAAGTAAGACTAGTGATAGCCAGCGTTTTTATACTGCATGTCAGTCAAAAGGGAGACTTTGCCTTGAGCCTTGTAACACCGACCTCATTCACCTGCTGTGACTCTATTTAAAAAAATGTCTCCTAAGTATTTTGGTAACATAATTTGCCATCTGTTTTTCTCATAGTTCATGCGTTTTAACACAATGTTATTTATATATAGTCTAAGACTCCACCAACTAATGAATTCCAAGTTGGCATGAAATTGGAAGCCCGTGACCCTCGCAATATTGATTCAGTGTGTGTTGCTTCTGTTATTGCAACTACTGGTGCCAGATTACGTTTACGACTGGATGGTAGTGACAATAAGAATGATTTTTGGAGACTTGTTGATTCATCAGACATACAGCCTGTTGGGACATGTGAACAGGCAGGAGATTTACTTCAACCTCCACTGGGTAAGAATAAACAGGTTTTGAAATATGATAGTCTTACTAGTAAGCTATTCACTAGAGGTGGTTTGAAGTGTCCTTTAAAAAATCACTTAGGCCTTCTTATAAGTATATGGTCAGGGAGTTATTGTAGAGGATATATGATTGGAGAGGAACTCAGTACCATGTCACTTGTATGCATACTGCACAAGTGTGCTGAAAGGCCTCATTTTGAGCAAATGTTATAGTAATCTTCAAATTTAAAATGCTAAAAGAAGCTTACTTATATCATGCACATAAATTCAGAAACTCTTCTAGAGAAGAAGCCTGTAATATTTCATATAAGTGACACACCTCTCGATATTGTCCATTGTGCTTTCAGTATGAGGATGAGGATAGGAAGAATGTGAGATTCTACTTTATGAGAGGAGTACAAAAATCAGTACTTTTTAGTCATTGAGAGAGTTCTTTCAGTTCTAACCATTAGACACCAGGAACCTAGTTATTGTTAGGCATAGAAAAAGATAAGAGAATGGAAATTTTAGCAAAGGGTTTAAGTTTAAGCACATGTAGCATTTGGTTGGGCCATGTTTTTAAAATTTGGAAAGGTTATGACATATTTTGGAAAAAAAACTTTTTAGAACTGAAGAATATCTGTATAATCTGTAGAAAATAAGCGATTAGTTTCTTTGGTCATCATTCTTCATTCCCAGTGAATTTCAGATGTTAGTTTTCATATTCTTTACAGTGCTTAAAATAAGAATTAATATAAAACTCAGAATGAATTTTCCCTATTAGTGACATATTTCCCAAGAACCAGTAATACAGAATACTGAGAATAATTACTTTAGTAATACCTTTTAAATTTTTGTTAATTAAAATTGATTAAGTTTAAGGGCTGGGGTGTAGCCCAGTGATAAGAGCACATACTTAGCATTCACAAAGAGCTGTATTCAATTCTTTTTACCAAAAAATATTTTAAAGTAATTTTAAAGGGGATACAGTGAAACTTAGTGGCAAGGTGCTTGCCTAGCAACCCCCGTTCATTGGTTTTAAACCAGTCAGAGGTAGGTTTGTTTTTTCTTTCTTTTTATGAGACTGGATCTCAGTAATGTAGCTCAGGTTGGCCTTGAACTATGGATCCTTCTGCTTCAGCTTCCCAAGTGTTGAGATTACAGATATGTGCCACTACACAAAAAGATTTTTTAAAATTTTACCTTCTTTTTATTTCTTTTACAATTATTTATTGTGTGTGTGCGTGTGTACACACATGTGTCACAGAGCACATGTGAAGATCAGAGGACAACTTGGGGAAATCACTTGTTTTCCTTGTACCATGTGGGTTCTAGGTATCAGAGTCAGGTGGCCAGGCTTGGCAATAAGCATTGAGTAACAACTATTCCATCCATTTCCACTATCACCATTTGTTTTTCTAGTTATATTTTGGGGAATTTCAGTAAAAGTTTATTTGTGGATGACTTGGTCTATCTTGACATTTTTACATATGTTGCCTGTTGATAGCTCTGTTGCCAGTGATTCACATGCACCCCTATCTTAGTAAATGAATTCATCAAGAGTACATAGAAACCTTTTTATAATTCTAGCATTTTGGGGAGGCAGGTTTTGAGTGAAAATGGCTTCCCCAGAAAATAGTAAAACTAGCAAAATTGTAATCCATGCTGCTTATGTGAAATGCTGATATAAGTTGGCAAAATTTCTAAACAAGCCTATTTTGGTAACTTCTGTTATAAATTTTAAGATTATGTCTAGTATGTGTAAGAATTGCTAAAGGAACAGAAGTCTTTTTCCTAATATTTTATGAAAAGTTTCATACATATACAAAATGTAAAATAATTTTACAATGAATATCTGTAAACTCACTACCACATTATTTTACCATATTGATTTATTAATCTATTTGTCTATCTTATCTTTATGTATCCCAGAATAGTTATTGATATTAATATACTTCCCTTAAATACTTAGGCAATGCATATTGTTAACTAGAATATATATTCATTGTTTTTATCTTTAAAAATTTTACATAAGATGTATTTTGTATATATACATTTGTGAAGTTCAAAAGACATAATCTTTTTAAGTCGGGAGCTCCAAGGAAAAGGGCTGGAAGCCTTTGGCAACCTTTTTCCATGCTTGCATGGTTTTTGGTGGTAGAATGAAAGCTTAACTGAACTGTGGTTTGTATCAACTGTATTATTATGGCCTGTCCCCAACGTAAGTGTGTTTGTTGGCAAACCCTAGTCAATGGCTTTTCTAACTTTGACATTGTTGTCAGATACCAGAGTGATGGCTGTAGCTACAAGAAGATTCATCTCCTTTTACTCAAGTCTTAGAAAGTCATTCTCTAAAGAGGATATGTGAATGTAACCTGTTTGTTCTCTATTACCATAGTTTCACAGGTTTTTCATGCTATCTAATTTATAAAACAGGGTACAGAATGAATGTTTCATCATGGCCCATGTTCTTACTACGGACACTAACTGAATCTGAACTGGCACCTGCAGTGTTCTTTAAGAAGGTAAGAAAAGCATTACAAGAAATTTCTATCCTCTAGAACATGGTTTTATTTTTTAATGGGACTGCTTAATACTTTGTCTTTTCCTACATGGAAAAAAGTTGTTTTTTTTTTTAAATTACAGGTTGGCAAATACTGGGTTAGTTTGTTAGGGCCACTATAACAAAGGGGAGTGACTTACATAATAAAAAAATGTTTCCCACAGTTTGGAGGCTAGAACAAGAATTAGTAGTGCCTAGAAGGTTCTCCATCTTCTTGTGTCCTTTTATGCCTGTTCTCTGTGTGTGCACACCTAGTGAGTCTCTTCCTATTATTACACCACACTAGTCAAGCTGGATTAAGGCTCTGTTTTCAAATGTATTCATATTGGTAGTCCTTCAACAGAAATTTGTGGTAGAAGAGACAACATTTGGTTCATAATAGCAACTATAGTTCCTATGAGTTCATGAGCCTAATAGTCCTGTCACATCCAGAAAGATTCTGCTTTGTTCTGGTTCTCCTTGACTTCTGGCTATTAGAATCTTCCTGCTTTTCTTTTCCACAGTGGTTTCTGAGCTTTGTGGTGATAGGATTGTGTGATATGGTTATCCTGTTCATAACTGAGAACATTTATTCTCTGCACGATGACCGGTTGATTAACAATTTCCTTTGTAGTATAGAGGCTTTTTAGATTCATAAAGTCAAAATTGTTGATTGTTTTATTAATTCCTGGATGACTGGAGACCTAGTCAGAAAGTCCTTACCTAAGCCAATATACTGTAGTGTATTCCCTACTCTTTCTTCTCGAAGTTTCGAAGTTTTAGATCTATCATTGAGATTTTTGATTCATTTGGCATTGGCTTGTGTGCAGGTTGAAAGAGAAGAATCAAATTTCATTCTTCTATCTGTATATAGCTAGATATCTTAATACAGTTTATTTAAATAGCTATCTTTTCTCTAGTGTATTCTTTTGTCATCTTTGTCAGAAATCAGGTAATTGTAGGTACGTGTAATTATACCTGGGTCCTCAATGCTCTTCCATTGATCACTGTGTCTGTTTTTGTCCTGGTACCAAGCTGGTTTTACTACTATGGTTCTATAGTGTAACTTGAAATAGGGAAGAGTGATACCTCCACTTCTGTTTTATTTTTATTGTTCAAGATTGTTTTGACTATCTAAGGTATTATTTTGGGCTTCAATATGAATTTTAAGATTGATTTTTCAGTTTCTGTACAAAATACATTTTTGGAATATTGGAGATTTCACTGAATCTGTAGATTGTTTTTGATAGGATAACCATTTTAATAATATTAATACTACCATTCCATGTGCATAGGAGGTCTTCCCTTCTTGTGTGATCTTCAGTTTTTTTCTCCAGTGTTTTAAAATTTTTACTGTAAATGGCTAGATTTATTTAAACATCGGTTCTGGAGATTGGAAGTCTGACATGAAGGTGCACACTGGACTTCCTTTAATGCTTCCTATGTTTCCCAGCATGATCTTTCTGGTCATCATGCTTTTCAACAGCCTGACTGTTTTGTGACTGACTTCCAGAGCCCTTCCTATTTTTCTCTCTTCAGAATAAAATCTATCCTTTGATATTCTGACTCTTCTGGAGTCAGAGGGGAAACATTTTAAAGTGATACTTCCCTAGAAGCAATATTTAATATTTTTTTTGTCAGTGAATCTTAAATTTCTGCTACATTGACAGAATGTATTTCTTGTATGAGTGGATGGATCAGACTAATTTTGTTTCCTTCTAGAGTCTTGGCTCTGCAGGAAAAAAGTGGAATGTTAAAGGAATAGCTTGTGATTTTTAAGAACACCTTTCTTCTTGATAAATATGAAGCCTATTTTTTGGTTACTAAGGATTATAAAAGAACACACTAAAAAGATAGTTCTAATATATCTTAATTGTGAAAATTTAAAAAATGTTTTTGTAGGAACCACCACCACCACCCCTAAATAATTTTAAAGTTGGGATGAAGATTGAAGCTGTTGATAGAAAAAATCCATTTTTGATCTGTCCTGCCACAATTGGAGCTGTCAAAGGAGATCAAATTTATATTACTTTTGATGGATGGAGTGGAACATTTAATTATTGGTGCAAATATGACTCCCGGGACATTTTCCCAGCTGGATGGTGTTGCCTCACAGGAGATGTATTGCAGCCACCAGGAAATATTGGTAAGCTAATATCTAATTATATGTTCTGTTACTTTAGATCTTATTTTGATGGCATTGTGTTTAGTAGTGATGATATTAGGACTTGATGTTAAATTAGAATGACAGGTAGAACAGTAATAACATTCTCTAGTCTAGGTACTAGAGACAGTGCAAGTTTCAAATTAGGATAATTAGAATTCTTGAGAGCTCCCCAGGCATCTTACGTTCCAGTTCATTCTAAGAATATCGGCAAGGCCAAAAGTCACATTTAGAATGTTAGAACCGTGTTGTTACAAACATTAGATGTGTATAGGAGATGGTTATATTTAAAATTACTTTTGTAGTTACTATTCAATTAAAATGTTTGTATGAGTTCTGGGGATATAGCTTAGTGCAGAGTGGGTGCATAGCATGCAGAGGGCCCTGGATTCTATTCTCAACACCAAAGCCTTTTAAAAACATTTGCACATGGTATTTCATTAGTCACATCTCAACCATAACTTTAAAGGTTGGACATAATAAGTATTTAAATATATTTTTTTCTGTTTATATTTTAAAGATAAACTGATACTTTGATATTCTCAAGTAAAATCTATATGCGAGTAAAATTTTTGACTCTGTGGAAGCTGTTGTAGATTTCTGTTCAGTCATTATACTATTCATCGTTTGTAATGGTGTTTCTAGATTGAATACTGTGATCATGTAGATACCTTCTTTCAGAGAAATGTCTCCAAAATATCAGAGTTCCTTGGCAACTCATCCAAGAGCTTAAGCAAGCCTGATAGGGTCTTTGAAGTAACCACTGCTGAGATATATTGGCCTTGAGTTTAGTACAAATTTACTAGTGGAATCAATTGTAAACATAATTAAAATTTACTTATCTAAATGTTACCTGTATCATAAAAAAGAAAGATAAAGAAAGTAGGTAAGGAATATAGAGGAGGTTAGGGGCTACGAAAGGGCTTGTAGGTACATTATTCTTGTAACTGACTGCTATTGAAGTCTTCTGTGATTTAACACATCGTATTATAGTACAGTAATTATGTACCAGTTTCTTGCTGCTATATCTACCAAGTAGATGTTAGTGGTTAATTTTGGTAAATGTTTCTGTTACACAGATCTATATGTGTTACTAAGGTAGCCAAGGCATAGTATCTGCCCTCATGAAATTGACCTTCTAGTGAAGAGAAATGAACTGAGGGATAAACCTGTTAAAAATTACAAAAATAGGAATGTATGTTAAATATGGAAGTAGCTCAAACTCTGGAGAGAATGGTGATTGAGTAAAGAAAAGCTTCAGAGAAAAAATAAGACTATTGAGAGAGGAGAAGTAATTTGCTATGCAGAAAGTAACTATAGACATGGTAGACATATCACAGGTATAAGTTTTGAATTTAGTCTGAAAACGGATGAATTTTGCTCAAGACCTGGTGAGTTTGGAATGTGTGAATAAGAATGTAATTACTCTCTAGTACCATTTTTTTCTTCTACATTGAGCTACATCCCCAACCTTACTTTTGACTATTTTCAAAAGGCATAAATGATATTAAGATAATCAGATTTCATAAATTAAAATTTTATATTGATTTTGAGTATTTCTTAAATATAAATGTTTTGAACTTACAATTGCTTTTTGATAGCACTTAAAACTTTTGAAAAATAATCACTAAAAGCAATATAGTTGCAGTTTTTTTTAGAAAAGTACGGTGAAACATGAATGCTACTTGATTTAGAGAACAGTAATAAAGTTTAATTTGCTTTAAAATTTCTTCCATGTTTTAAAACTCTGAGCACTTCTATGAACAGAAATAATGGAGTTTTTAATTGGGCTTCTCGGGGTTAGGAAATCTGTGCTATTTCTTATTTATCCACATTTTCTTTTCCAGGCTCTTGTTATGACTCTGTGCTCTTTCAAAGCTCTTTGTGACATCACAACTGATCAAATTTCTTTTCAAGACTGTCAATACAGGGTATCTAGTGAAAAAGGGAGCAGAGCTGTATATGTGTTGCTGTGTTCTTAGCAACTTGGAGGAGACAGTCACAGAAAAAAGGACCTATTACATATTTCTTTTAACAATTTATTTGATCTTGCTGTTTTCTCTTTTTCCGTTTCTTGCACTCCCATATCTTCTTTGTAAATCTCAATTGCCTTTAAATTGTTTATATGCTGATAGAAATTTAATGATTCCTTATAAACTATTTATTTTTCTCATATTGCCCTTCCCATGTCTCCAGCATGTTATAGGAGTTTATCACCAGTCATTACAAATATATAATACAGGAAGGAACAAACAAGATATTCCAGTAATTTAGGATCATAACTGGAATGACCCCTTTTTTTAATGTATGAAGATATTTTTCTTTTTTTTGGATGGGGATATACATTTGTCATTTGAGACATTCAGAAGAATAAGATTCTGTTTAAAAAAGTGCCCCAGGGGCTGGAGAAATGGCCCAGTGTTTAAAAGCACTGGCTGCTCTTCCAGAGGACTTGGGTTTTATTCCCAGCACCTATATATCAGCTCAAAACTTTCTGAAACACCAGTCACAGGATATCTGACAACCTCTTAGGTCTGCTGTGGGCACCATATATGGCATACACATTATGGTTAGACATACATGCAGGCAAAACATACACATAAAATAAAAATTAATTAATTAAAAAATTTTGCCCCAGTAATTCTCCTAAGATACGAAATTATTCAGTCTGTAAGAAATAGTTCTATTATTGATTGTAATAATTATCTTCAGTTGTGTGAAGTTATCTTGTGTTTACAGATACTGTTCTTATGCTGGTCTAGTAGTCATATGTGTCTGGGGTTATCATCACTTTAGGTGCTGATTTTTTAGTTTATCCTTTGTTTGATGGATACTTTTTGGATGTTTTTCCCCCTTGCTTTCTGTTTCCTCTCTAGTCTTCTGGCCTGAGTGACCAATTGTAACATTGTACCCTAGCATGAAGAGCAAGGAGCAAACTTTCACGGGATTTGGGTCTAAAGTTGCAGGATCTCTAGGGTATAGAGGAATTTCTTCTGTCTAAGAGGAACTGTGGAGGAGGGCAAATCAGCAAGGTGTAGCTATGCATTGCTATGTAATTTATACCATTCCTAAGGTTAAAGTAAAAGACAAATGAAGTAGATCTTAACCATAATTATCTTTATATTATTTGCTATTTCTTTGAATGTTTATTTTATACTTTCATGCAGGGGTGCATAAGTACTTAGGTTTTTTTTCTCAACTAAAAATCTAAAGGAGTAGATTTTGATATCTAAATTTGATCCTTAAAAATGTGTAACTGATTCTTTTATGCAGTCTTTCCTTATTTTGGAAAAGTAGCATTTAGCATTTTTCCCCTTAACTGTTTCAAAGTTTGTCTCTTGGGAAGTATTTCACATCTTTAATTTGCAAATAAGAAACAGCTTTATTTTCTACTTTTTTTATTACTCCCCCACCAAAACATTTAAGTTATGGCTGCAGTGTTCTTTGTTCAAAGGAGTATGTATATTATACGACTTATGCTTTACCTCTCTACATTCCAAAATTAAGATTTTTGTACATTTTTAAAGCATGTATTTATCAACTTTATTATTGTAGGACTGTGTGTGTTTAGTTGAAAACTACATAAAGTAGTTTTCTGTTAGGTGGATCAGATAATAGTAGATGTTCACATAATGAAGGCTGTGAAGAGTTCAAGATAGATTTGATCATAATACATTATATGTGCATATAAAATTCTCAGAAAAAAAGTTTAAACGAAATTCAGAGTGTCAGTCTTGCTGACTGACATTCAAATACTCATTTAGATTTTTGTTCTTAGTGTGATTTGTAATGCAGTATAGATTAATATACTTAGTACACTGAACATTCTTTTTGTTAGGTATAAATGAAATTGGTAGAGATGCTATCAACCCAAAAAGGCATGAAATCTAAAACATAATATATTTTGTCTTATATGAACAGCTTGGATCAAGTGTTTCACTTGTGTGAATGAGAAAGCTATTATGATGCAAAGAAGTAGCTTGGAATAAATAAAAAGGCCTTTCTATGATTTAAATATTTCCTGCTAAGTATTACAGTAATTACAAGCAGTACCTAGACTTTGAAATCTTCCCTGGTTCTGTGCTATGATATATTTTAGCAGGATTCTCTTAAGGCTATTAAAAATGCTTTGGTTAAAGGAACATGCAGTTCAAAAGGGATAACTTTCTCAACAGACACAATGGATTGGTAGTTAGATTTTATGTGTCTTTTCATTTCTTTCCAAATTCTCTGACCCAGGGTAACCTTTGGTCCTTCTTGGAGGGCGAAAATGAAGGGAGTTTGAGCAGGTGACTGATGATCCCTGTCTCAACAGCTCACAGACAATATACAAATTACATTACCAGCCCCCTTTATCTATTCCCTTCACTCCTCCCTCCTTAAATCAACAATGCAAATAGCTCCATCCCTATTTGCTAGAAATTCAGGCTTGCTCAGGCAACATAGGCTTTGTTGTTGAGTCTTTTTCTCCAGAAATTCAATTTTAATCCTGGTTAGAGTAAGGCTATGAAGTGGAACCTAAGTCACCTTAATGGTAAATACAGCAGCAGCTTGTCACTCTGGGGTATTTATAAAGGTAGGAATTAATTTATATTGTAAGCTAAAATTTGGTTAAAGAAATCTATTGTCTGCTTTGTTAGTTTTTCTGCACTATGTATACCAAAGACTTTAGACAGTCCTGTTTTAAATATCACTTATTGATACTTTTAGCACTATTATTTGAATATTCACCTTCAAAAGTTGTTTCTAAAATGCATGGAGAAAATTCAGTCTTTGCTTATTTCTGCCATAAAAAAGTTTGCATTTTTTAAAAGCAAGAAACAATTTGATTATAAGTAATATTTAATTATTTAGATGACCATTTTATGATGAAAGTATAATTTTTCTCTTAAGTTTTAGGAATATGAGCATAAATAATTTTCCACTGACATTGAATGAGACTTACTAAAAAACTTTATGCTATGGAAATGTGAATAAAATTTTGCTAGTTATTACATCAAAACATTTAAATTTTTTTGTGAAATTTGTAGCAGTTCCTGCTGTGATTATCTTGAACAGCACAGTGGAAGTCAGTGTTAGAAATTATTCAGAAGGAACAAAGATACTATGATTTAAAATTCAAGTGACTTTTTTCAAAGCTTATATTGTTAAATGAATTTCCAATTGACCTAAATCTGCTTCTTTTGTGTGCACTTTCCTCTGAAAATATTAAAGATTATAGCTATTGTACTTTTTTAATACTGTCAAGTATATATTAGTAGTAGTTGTGAAATAAAATAGTCACAATGGAAATTATTCCCCCAGAGAGCTGAAGGGAGTAGTTTACAATGCTGTGATTCACAAGCAGAAAGCACATATGCTTTTAAAATGTGACTCTTAAGCCCTCCTAAATTCTGATTGTGATTTCTTGCTTAATTTTTTTTACTTCTGTCCTAGCTGAATATTTATGAGACACAGCTATATAACAGGACTGAAAAAGCATATAAATGTTGTTAGATCTAATTTTATTTTAGTATGGAATGTATGCCAAGGAGGAAAAGACACTCTTTTGTTTTTGTTTTGCAAAGATAAGATCTCACTCTAATATAGGCTAGACTTGAATTTACAGCAGTTTTTCTGCCTCCCTCTCCCAAGTACTGGGATTATAGGCCTCAATAACCATTCTGGTTGTTCTCTCAATAACCATTCTAGTTGTTCTCTTCTGTAACTTTTAAAAAGAACTTAAATCCACAAGCCAAGTTTTGAAATAGGATTGAATCAAAGCTATAGATAGAGCCTTTAAGTATAGTTCACTTTTGGTTTAGTTATCTAGGCATAATGTTTTAAATCCCTTAGAAATGGCATGCAATTGCTTCTCAAATGACAGTGCTATATTTGACACTTTCCAAAGTAAAGTCGTTTAGATGAATCCCTGGTTTTCTGAATGGATCATTTCCTTTTAAATCAGAGTCACCTTTTATTGTGTGTTTAGATATTTTTAGTACAGGAAAATGTGTTGTTGAGTCCTAGAGAAAAATCTATTTGGGTCATCAGAGAGACTCAGGAAGGATGATGAAGGAGTGAAGGTCCAGACTTGTTAATATTATTAGAGTCATAGAATGTAGATGATAGATAAATGGGCAATTGGTGTAAATCTTCAGATCAGAATTGAGAAATTTACCCACCAAGTTTTAAAATAAAAACTGGGACAGTCACCACTAAAATTTAGAAACATTATTTTTCTTTGTAGCTAGTTCTTTTTCCTTGTAACAATCAGTTTGTAAATAATAATAAATATTGAAAATGGAAAGGTTAGAGGACAAAAAATGTTTTTTTTTTTCTTTTTGGGGGCACTATTGTAGGAAAGTAGAAGACAGTGGGAAATGGTAGCTAGAAGTCTAGGTGATGTTACAGGAAGAATTATAAGTGGAAATCTGTAGAACTGAGGTGTATGTGTGTAGACGGATGGCTAAAACATAACAGAGAATGCTTACTCTTGTAAATAGAGATAGCATTGTGTGTTTGTTAGAATTCAACTACCTGGACAACAGAGAGGCCCTTTCCTTTATGGAATGCCAAGTCAGGCTTTTGAAGGACTTCTACTTAATATAATTAATTTACACTTGAATTCTGAAATTGCTCGAGACTGAGCTATAGATTATTGTGTATTACTTTTGAGGACTCTAAGGATCACTGATGACATGCAGTGGAATTGTATAAATATCTGTTATTTTTAGTTCATTCATAGACAGTCATCCCTCAGTATCCTGAGGGGATTGGTTCCATGGCCTCTAGAGATAGCAAAATGCAAGGATGCCCGAATCTTATATAAAATGGTGGAGTATTTTTATATAACCTATTTATACCATCCTTTATATTTTAAATCGTCACTAGAATACTTAAACCTGGTCCAATATAAGTGCTATGTAAATAGTTGTATCATTTAAGAAAATAATGACAAGTCTGTATATGTTCAGTAATGATACAGAATTTTTTTCTCAGCATTATTTGTCCATCGGTGGTCAAATCTACAGATTTGCTATAGAGCCAGCTATGACTATTTAAATGGAATGTTATGCTTTATCGAATATTTTTTCTTTAGAATAGCTGATTCTGTTATTTACAGAAGTGGCTAGATTATTTATCTTTTTTGAGACATTTTGCATTCTTAATTACAAATTGGTATTTATTACATAACATTCAGAAAATAAGATAACAGTGATCAGAGACTAACCTAAAATTGTGTATATGCTTTTCTTCTAGAAATAATGATTGCTAATATTTTAGTATATAAGCTTTAGGATATTTTAATTAAAACTTAGAATATTAATTGCCAGTACTCATAGAGACCAACTGGAAACATCTTACACAGCATGTGTTGTATTGTTTTCATGTATATAGAATTACATTGATTTGTTTCTATTTACTTAGATATTCTATTATTATTATTATAATTAGTAGACAAACTTTCTCTAAGAAATATTAAAGAACCAAGAAATTTGTCAGAAAGTACTCCTCCAAATATTTGGTGTAGATTTTTTGCTAGAATGTATATTTGACCTATAAAATTGTAAACTCAGTTATTTTTACTCAAAGTAATTACTTTGAGGTCAAACAAAATAACCTTTATATCAATGAAATTGAAGAAAATGAAATCACCTAAACATTAGCTTACTGAGAACACATTGGTGCTTATTTTCAACACTACTTTAAATTGTATTCCTTTGAGGTTTGCATGTAAGCTTTATCAAATTTGAACATTACCTGCATTACTTGATTCTATATTTTTAAATCCTTTGGCTTTTAGTGCTGTATATTGTGATATTACCACTTTTATCCCTATTTTTACTAATTTGATTCTTCGTTGTTTTCGTTAGCTTAAAGGTTTATCAGTCTTATTTATCAGTCATATTTGCTTTCAAAAAAGCAAATATATATTGGGTTTTTTTTGTTTCCATTTCATTAATTTTAGGGCTAGTCCTTTTCCCTTTTAGGAATTTTTAGTTTGGCTTGTTTTTACTTTTCTAAGACCTTTAGATATATCATTAGGTTATTAATTTGATTTCTGATTTTAATGTAGGCACTCTTAGCTATAAAATTCCATCTTGCC
>LZPO01035431.1:0-13509 GCA_001675575.1 Neotoma lepida | reverse complement strand
TGGTGGCAGTTAGGGTATTCATCCCTGTGATCACTGGATCAGGCCAGTTCAGGCACCCTATCAATTATTTCCAGTGGTCTAAGGTGGGTTCATCCCTGTGGACTCTCTGAGACTTCCCTAGCACTCTGTTTCTCCCTATTCCAGTTTGGATGGTTTGAAAGGCTTTTCATGTTAGTTATCACTCTCCACATTCTCTCTTTTAACCTCTCCCATCCTCCACCCCTTAAATCCGTATATTTCTTTTACATTGGTCATATTCCTAACCATTCCTACAGGATTTATAAATGTGCCTGTGAATTGTATACTTTCATCATTACCCATATATGTGCTATGTAACTGATGATTCCCACTGAAGGAGATTTGTTGTGACACTCACAGTCCCCATCTGGCCTGACACACTCATCTCCAGGCCTGTATCTCCTCCTCCTCCTTTCCTGGGACCAGTGATCCACTGATTTCAAATTTTGATTTATTCAGTTTTTCTTTGCCTGTATCTTTTTTTTTTTTTGGCAGAACCTCTGTCTCTTTCTTTGCTAGATTTTGTATCATAGTTGTTGAGTATCTCATCCCATCCCTGAACTGCCTGGCTGAATTTATTTACCTGTTCATTTAAATCCACTTTGAGGTCATTAATCGTAATTAATGTAATTAATGTAAAAGTAGACTTTTGAATTTTTTGTTCGAAATTTTTACCAGTTCAACACTTGGATTTGGTTATGTGGGAGTTGGGAATGTAATACATATTTATCTCTGTGTGTGTGTGCATGTGTTTTTTGCACATGCATGCAGGTACAGAGACAGAAGGCAGTATTGGATAGTCAGCAGCTGTAGTTACAGGCAATTGTGAACCACTTGATACGGGTGTTGGAAACTGAACTCAGGTTCTATGGAGGGGCAGCAGAAAATACTTTGAATTGCTGACCCATTTTTTTTCAGGCCCAAAGAGAGTTTTAAGATGGTATAATGGAATATGTAAGTTCACTTCCAGAGATGGCCTTTAAGGTTCATATTAAGTGGAGTTTTGGAACATTTATTTGTTGAATGGAGCAGAAAGATAGAGGTGGGAACTTGAACAAAGAAAACATTGTAACAGGAGAATATACTTAGAAATCAATTGCAACAGTGATTCTTTTTATAGAGGTTAGAGTGGACATTACAGAGGGCCATATCCAGCTCATGTAGCTGTGTGATGAGATTGTTTTTTATGTTCTTTGGTTAGTTATTTTTTTTCTTTAAAGCACACAAAGAATGTTATAGACACAGAGACCATATGTATGTGTATGTTTCAGATCTCTCCTTACAAAGAAATTATTTTAGAATGTTACTTTTTACTAAGTAAAATTCATTTTTTAATAACAAAATTTTGAAGGAATTGGTTGTGTAATTTTTCTCTTGTTAAACTATTAACATAGACACAAATGACCTGGCAGTATTCCTCACAGATAATGTTAAAGTTTTATCAGAATTGGTCTATTAGGCAACTGGAAACCACATATCACATGAGCCTAATGGTAGGCTTTTATTGACAACACTATAGGATATTCTATATTTTATTATAGGAGGGTTTATTATTTGGCATACGTAAAGGAACATAATGTGTTCTTGCTTTTAATATACATCATTTTTATTTCATACCTCCAAGAAGCTGCAGAAAACCCTTTTGAGGATGAAGACAGACCTGAGAAAGATGACCAAGCAGCACCAGGTGATTGCTTTAATTTTCCTTATTGATTTGCAAGATAATTCCTGCACAGTGAATAATGATGTAGTGTTTCAGAAGGAAAGACTCTTTCCTGTTTTAAATTGGGTTACCAGATAACTGAAAGCTGTGGATCAAGTGAGCATGATGGTAGCCTTTTCATGACAACATTATAAGAGAGTCTATATTTTATTACAGAAGTTTTATTTGACATCCACACCAGAGCATAGTGTGCTTTAGCTTTAAATGTACACCTTTTTTTTTCATTTTATATCGCAACAAAGGTGGGAAAAAACCCAAGGGCAGAGGATTCACCAAACCTGGGAAAGATAAAGCCAGACTTGGAAAAGATAACCAAGCAGCTCCAGGTGATTGCTTTGTTTTTATATTTTGATTTGAAAGTTAATTCTTCTACATTGAATAATGATGTAGTGTTTCAGAAGGAAAAACTCTTTTCTGTCTTAAAGAAACAAATACAGAAAATAGCCCAATGATTAACTGCTAGAAATTTTCACTGTGCTACTTGAACATTGCTGTTTGTTCTAATAAAAGCCTCCTCTTTGAAGAATTAGACCATTGCCTTCATTTTAGAGAATAAAACTATTTCTTGATGATATAAAATTGTATCATATGTAAAACTTTGATTTTTTGTGTAATTTTGGGTTAAAATTATTTTTCTGTGTTTAATGCTTTTATTTATTCTTTGAAAATTTAATAGAATTTGACCATATTCTTTCCCCTCCACTAGCTCATTTCAGATCATCTTCCACCACCCTGTCCTTTAAACTTCATGTTCTTTCTCTCTCTTAAAAAATGAAAATCACATAAAAAAATTGAAGTCTGACTTGTGTTAGCCAACTATTCTTGAACATGTGGCCTGCCATGGAGTGTGGTTGATATACCTACTTAGTGTTACTCCATTGAAGAAAACTGATTTTCTCTTTCCCAGCAGTTATCAATTGTGAATCAGTTTGCTAGGACTGGGACTTTGTGCCCACTTCCCCTCATCCATGCTAAGAATTTGCCAAGTTTGAGCTTATATTCGTCTTGTACATTCTGTTACAGTCTTTCTGATTTCATGTGTTTGTCTACTCTGTTGTTTCTGAAAAATGTTGTCTAGTGGAAGTCTACCTCTGGCTAGAATCTTTCTGCCTCCTCTTCCACATAGATCCCCAAGCCTTGAAGAGAGCAGTGTGATACAAATATCCCATTTAGGGTACAGCACTCCAAAGTTTCTCACTCTCTGCAGATTGTTCACTTGTTGGTCCCTGTGTTAATTACCATACACTGCAAGAAACTTCTCTGAAGAGGATTAAGCATTATAGTGATCAATGTGTATAATAATATGTCTTTAGGGGTGGCTTTATTACTGTATCCGTTTGGCAGAGTAATACTAGTGGGATTTTCACTAAGTTGTGGAACCTTAACCATACTAACAGTGTCAAATATGGGTTCCATCTCTTGGAGTGGCCCCTAATTCCAATAAAAAAGGGTTGATTTCCCCTATGACAGTTGCATCACTCTTGCACCAGTGTATGTTGCCAGTAAGTTGATATAGTCGGTCACAGGATTAATAAATGAGTCAGAGACTGATGATTGATTTTCTTCTCTGATAGTGTGTAGAGCAATATTTAGCAGTGAATCATAGTCATTAGTGCTGAAGCTTCCATTTGAAGAGCAGCTAGGATTCTCCATGCTCTATGACAGAAGTATGTGGTTTGTTCAATAAATTAAAACTATCTTGAGATTCTTGCCATCAAGTTGATGAGGGTAATTAATAGCTTTGGCAGTGGCCTATAGTATTAGAGGTGGATTCTCTGGGACATCTTTGTCTAGCACCTCAAAATGTGATAACCTATTTCTTGTATTAAAGGGGAGTTTTGGTAATATATGTTGTCTAGTTGAGGTTATTTCCCTCCATTACATGATCATTTCACTTAAACTTTTTTTATATATGTGTATGAATATGTATATGTTTCAGGAAGCTTATACTATAGTAAGTTTCCAATTTGGTTCTTTGAAAGCCTTTCCTGTTAGATATTCCTCCTCACCTTCCTAACTCTGATCTTTACTCCTTTCTCCCACAACCTTTATTCTGTGTAATTTTTTAGTTTGTCCTACATGATTAATCTTTTTTTTTTTTTTTGGAGTGTGACAATTCTAGTTTATTGACAGGGCATAGCTGTACAGAACCTATTGAGGTGGACATTAAATCTCCAAAATAACTTCCCAAACTCATATTTTAAAACTTCATTCTAGAGACATTGACACTGGGTGATGTGCCTGTAGGAAGTTAACAGGATATGATGGTAGATCCCTCCTGATTGTGATAGTGTTGTTTTTTTTTCTTTTTTTTATTTAAAACAATTTTTTTATTCATTTTACATACCAACCACAGATCCCCCCCACTCATCACTCCTCCCACTCCTCTCCCCCATCCCACTCCCCATTCCCTCTAAAAGGTTAAGTCCTTCCGTGAAGGGACAGCAAAGCCCGGTACATTCAGTTGAGGCAGGACCAAGCCACTCTTCCCCTGCATCAAGGGTAAACAAGGCATCCCATCATAGGGAATGGGATCCAGAAAGCCAGCCCATGCACCAGGGATGGATCCTGATCCCAGTGCCAGGGACCCCTCGAACAGACCCAGCTACACAACTGTCACCCATATGCAGAAGGCCTAGTTCGGTCCCATGCAGGTTCCACAGCTGTCTGTCTAAAGTTAGTGAGTTCCTTTGAGCTTGGTTCAGTTGTCTCTGTAGATTTCCTACCATGATCTTGATGCCCCTTGCTCATATAATCCCCCCTCTCTCTCTTCGACTGGGCTCCCAGAGCTAGGCCTGCTGCTTGGTTGTGGATCTCTGCATCTGCTTCCATCAGTTACTGGATGAAGGCTCTATGATGACAGTTAGTGTATTCACCAATAGGGTTACAGGGGTAGGCCAGTTCAGGCATCCTCTCCACTAGTGCTAGTAGTCTAAGCTGGGGTCGTCCTTGTGGATTCCTGGGAATTTCCCTAGCACCAGGTTTCTCCCTATCCCATAATGTCTCTCTCTATCAAGATATCTCTTTCATTGCTCTCCCATGTGCCTCTGGTCATTCAGTTTGTTGTAGATTATCTTCATTACTTATAGATATGCTATGCAACTGGTGATTCCTCCCGAAGAAGATGAGATGTGGCACTCACAGTCCCTGTCTGGCCTGACACACTCACCACCTTCAGGCCTCTATCTTCTCCTTCTCCCTGCCTGGGGCCAGTGGTCTATTGAGTTTTATGTTTTGATTTAATGAGTTTTCTTTGCCTAGATAATTTGTTTAGAATCACTATGTTCTGTTTTCTATGCAAGATGCTAAGTTTCTCATCACTGAACTGACTGCTTGAATTTATTATCTCTTCATTTGAATCCAATTTGGGGTCATTAGTCATCCTTAAAACTAGACTTTTGAATTTTTTATTTTCAAATTTTTTACCATTTCCGTGTCTTTGGATTTCATTGTGGAGGAGTTAGGAACTTAAAAAAAAAAAGACATTTCTTTTAATCATCTGTATGTGTGTCTGAATGTATGTTTTTACACTTACATGCAGGTATCTCCAGAGGACAAAACAGGATATTGGATCCTCTGGAGCTGTAGTTACTCTGAAATGTAGTTGTGAACCATTTGATACAAGTGTTGGAAATAAATTCTGGTCCTTTGTAAAGGCAGCATCTTAAGCTCTTAACTGCTGAACCATCTCTTCACGTCCCCAGGAATGTTTTAAGATAGTGTGATGGAATAGTTAAGGTCATTCACAAAAACAGATGTTAGTCTTCATATAAAGTGGAGGGTTGAGTCATTTGCTGAATGGAGCAGAGAAAGATAGAGGTAATAACTTAAGCAGAAGAAAACCCTATAGAATGATAATATACCATAAAATGAATTACAAGAGTGACTTCTCCTTGGAGATTAGTGTCGAATTTTCAGAGAGCCTTATCCAGCCCATGTAGTTGTGACATATGATTCGTTTTTATATTCATTGGTTTTATTTTTAACAGAAAGCACACAAATAGGTTTATGTGACAGAGACTGTATATGGCCTTCAGAATGTTTGCTATTTACAAATGTCTAGCTCTTTACAAAACAAGATTGCTAACCTCTATTCTGTTGATTCTGCTAGAGGAAGTTGATGACAAATGACTTGGAGATAAGAGCTAAGTCACTAAGGAGTGTTGAAGGAAGAGATACTTCATTTAGAAGTATTGGTGGTGATAGACAGTTGAATGCAGATTGCATCAGAAATAGAGTAAATCCAGCAGGAGCCTAATGACTTGGATGAAAATAGAGGGAACTGTGGCCAAACTTTGCAAAGAGAGCGTAAAACATGATCTTTTTCTGAAACTAAAGTTAGCAAGTAAGGGAGTTGAAGGTAGACAAAGGGACATGGTTGTGTTGGGGATAAAAGAGATCTACAAATTGCCGAGAATAACCATGTTAGGGCCACTAGAATCTTTAGTGATAATGTCAATGTGATGGGGTAACAGTGGTGTGATCCTGATGAAAATCCTGATAATGATGACAGGGAGTGTGAGTAATATTACTAGAGGTCTTTATTTAAAATAGGAGTTTTCAACATGAAATGTAAGGCAGTTTATAAAAATAAATGAGTAGACTCAAGTATATTTAAGTGAATTAGTTGTAAATGGGGGGTAAAGTTATGGCCACAGTTAAATCATCTTACGTTTTCCCTGGTAGCTGAGGATAGACTACTTTCTTCTTAGTAATTACCAAAAATGGCATAAAAAGGCTGTTGAAAAAATGGGATATTTGCTATCACAAGTCCTGTTTATGCATATTACATGGTCTTTGAGTAAGGAAGAAGTGAAACAGTAGACTGTTTCAACTCAAAATAAAGCCCTAAAAATAAAAGCAGTTGAACTTTGAACATAGATATTTGTGTATGTATGTGTGTTATATCTCTACTTGTAAATAATTGTTAGTTAAATTCAGTAATTTTTTGCTATGTAAAATTCATTTATCAAATAATTAAATTGTGAAGTCATTGATTATGATCTCTCTCTCTCTCTTTCCCTTTCCTCTCCCCCCTCTCTGTCTCTGTCTCTGTCTCTCCTGTGAACATAGACACAAATAACCTGGCAAGTAGTCTTCACATAATATATTAAAGTTTTCTGAATTAGACTACCAGGCTGCATGTCTCATGAGCATGATTGTAGCCTTTTCATATTACATGAAGCTTTATTATTTGGCATGCATACAGGAACATAATGAGTTCTATCTGTAAATGTACATCATTTTTTATTTTTCATTTCATACCTCAACAAAGCTGGGAAAAAACCCAAGGGCAGAGGATTCACCAAAGCTTGGGAAGATGAAGCCAGACCAGGCAAAAATGTCCAAACAGCCCCAGGTAATTGCTTTGTTTTTCTATGTTGATCTATTGATTTGCAAGATAATCCCTCTACTTGAATAATGGTGTAGTGTCAAAAGAAAAGACTCTTTTCTGTTCTAAGGAAACGAATGCAGAAAGTAGCTGAATGAAAAACTGCTAGAAATTTTCACTGTGCCTAGTTCTAAGTTGCTGGTTGTTCTCATGGAAGCCTTTTTTGGTGGTGGTGGGGGATTAGACTATTTCTCCTTTTTTTTATGTTTTTTCGAGACAATGTTTCTCTGTGTAGCTTTGCCACCTTTCCTGGAACTCACTCAGTAGCCCAGGCTGGCCTCGAACTCACAGAGATCCACCTGCCTCTGCCTCCCAAGTGCTGGGAATAAAGGCGTGCACCACCACCTCCCAGCTACTATTTCTTAATTATATGAAATGCTAATGTACGTTAAACTTTGCTTATGTTGCATCTTTGCTTAAAAGTATTTTTGTTTAGTGATTTTATTTATATTTTGAAAATTTCATGCAATTTACTTTTGTCATATTCTTTTCCCTCCCCAATCGCCTTTCAAATTGTGTTCCACATCCCTATCTGTCCAACTTCATTTTCTTTATCTCTTGAAATAAAATGAAACACACACACACACAAAATGAGAGTCTAATTTGTGTTAACTGACTACTGAGCATGTGGCCTGTCTTGGTATGTGTTTGATATACTCAATATTACTCCACTGAAGAAAACTGATTTCCCATTTTCTAGCAGTTAATGAATTCTTGGCTAGGGCTGGAAATTGTGATCACCTTCCCTCCTCCATGCTGGGATTTGTGAGACCTGAGCTTACACAAGATATGTGCATTCTGTTGCAGTCTTTCTGAGTCCTTATATTCATCTGTTGTTTCTGAAAAATGTTATCTGGGAGAAATGCTTTTCTACCTCTGCCTAGAATCTTTCTGCCTGCTTTTACACATAGTTACCTGAACTTTGAGGGAAACGGTGTGATACAGGCATCCTATTTAAGGTGGGACACTCCAAAATCTCTCACTTTCTGAATGTTGTCTAGTTGTAGGTCTCTTTGCTAATTACTATCCACTTAAAGAAGCTTCTCTCATGATGTTTGAGTGATAAATTAATCAATGAATATAGCAATGTGTCGTTAGGAGTTGTTTTATTGCTGTGTCCTTTCTGAACCTTGTTAATAGGATTTCACCTTTGAAATGTGACATCTTGTCACAGGTTCTTGGCCTCATTAACATTGTCAGGTATGAGTTACATGTCATGGAGTGGACCTTAAATTCAGTCAAAAAGTACTTTGTTATTCCTATAACATTTGTGCTATTATTGTGCCAATAGGCATGTCTTAGAGAAAGCTGGTTATTGTAGCTCACAGGGATAACAGACCTGTCTCTTGTTGATTACTTTTCTTCTGCAGTAGTGTTTATAGCACTGCTTAGCAATATGAACCATAGTGAGTAGGACTGAGGCTTCCAGTTGAGCATCAGCTACATTTCTCATTGGGGCATGACATACATTTGTAGTATGTTCAGCAGATTAAAACTAGCTTAGGATTCTTGGTGTCATGATATAGAGTATAACCAATAAGTCTTAAATCTGGAGTGGAAGGTAGTTGTTTAAAATGAAATAAGATGAAGCTGGTTGTAAATAGATAAACTAGTTATAAATGAATGGGAAAGTTATAGTGGCAGTAAAATGATGTTACATTCTCCCTGCCAACAGAGTATAGACTGCCCCATTTTTTGGTGAAAAGTAAAAGTAGAATGTCAAAGCTGAAGAAAATTTTGATACTTGTTATCACAAGTTTATTGTATGCATATTATATCATCTTTGAGTTATGGAAAAAACGAAGGAATAGACTGACTACTCTTTAAATTTGTAAAGTAAACACTCCAAGTAAATGTAGTGAGCTTTGAATATGTTTATAGTTTCATGTCTCTCACTCAAAAGCTTGTTTATTTAGAATTAGTAGATTTTACTATGTAAACTACATTATTAATAAGTAAGTTGTTAAGGTGTTGATGCTGAACTATCTCATTGGTTTATTTGGTTTTTATTTATTTATTTATTGCTGGAAACATAATCAAAGTTAGCCTGGCAATCAGTCTTCATCCAAAATATTAAAATTGACTAAATTGGCCTGCCAGGTAACTGGAAGCTGCATATCACATGAGCATGTTATGAAGCTGCATATCACCTGAGTCTTTTCAAGACAACACCATATTAGAGTGTTTACATTAAGATTAGAACCTTCATAATTGTCATATGTACTCCATATAATGTGTTCTGGCTTTAAATGTACATAATTTTTATTTTTTATTTCATAACACAACAAAGTTGAGAAAAAACCCAAGAGCAAGACAGTCACCAAACCTTGGAAAGAACAGGCCACACCTTTTGAAGATGAAGCAGCAGCCCCAGGTGATTGTGTTGCTTTATCTATCTATATTGACTTACAAGGTGATTCCTGTGTATTGATTAATGTTGTAGTTCAGAAGGAAAGACTTTTTCATTTTAAGAAAAAAATTTTAAAAGTAACACAATGATAAATTGATAGAAATTTTCATTGTGATAATTCAGATTAGATAGTTGTTCTAATAAATTCATCCTTTTGAGAATTAGATGGTTTTCTGAATATAAACTCTTTTAGGTTTTAAAAAAGAAAATTCTTGATTGTGATTATAATTTAATTTTAACCTTTCTCTCTTCCCTTTCCCTCCCTCCAAACCCTATCATGTACTCCCCTGCTCTCCAAATTCATGACCTCTTTTCTCACTAATTGTTACTGCATGCATATGTGCATGTGTATATACATATATAATATCTTCCTAAATATAACCTGTCTAATCTGTATAATTCTAATTGTATGTATGTTTCCAGGGCTGGCTTTTGGGTACCAGACAACCAATTGTTGTACTTTTATGGTTTCCAGCTTCCCTTGATTGCCTATAGTTCACTATATAGGGTTGATGCATTGTGGACTTTTCTCTTTCCAGTTTGGCATATGAATAGTGAAAAGAACAATTATATGTGGATGTAAAGGCAAATGTTTATAGATTTTTGTTAGAAATTAAGCTGGTTTAGCAAATTAGTGGTTGTAGATTTTCCTCCAATAACCATCACTTCACTAGCACAGAGCTTTTAGCTGGGTTTCAAATAGCAGGCATAGTCTCCCTCTTGTTGAGTAGATC
Organism: Neotoma lepida; assembly: GCA_001675575.1. Taxonomy (NCBI): domain Eukaryota; kingdom Metazoa; phylum Chordata; class Mammalia; order Rodentia; family Cricetidae; genus Neotoma; species Neotoma lepida. The sequence continues at coordinate 3,232 of LZPO01035431.1, read as the reverse complement.
TTAAGTCCAAGTCAAGTGCTGTTGGTTACTGCCAAGGTATGTGTGTCATTAATGCATCCTTAGGGTTATCATGCCATGATGGGCATTGTGACATATCACATGATCAAGGTGGTGGCCTTTTCATGACTACACTGAAGTAGAAGCTTTATTTTTTGGCATACATACTAAATGGAACATAATGCCTTCTCACTTTAAATGTACATATTTTATTTTCATTTCATACATCAATAACACTGAGAAAAAATATCTATATTGATTTACAACATGACTCCTATATATTCAATAATGGTATGATGTTTTTAGTATAGGGTTGTGGCCTGGTAGACTTTTCTCTGTCCAGTTTGCCTATGTATAGGTGTCATTCCTGTTTAGCTCTTGTTTGGGCAATCATGTTGGTGAGACTTTATGGGTGTTGTTTCTGATATTACTAGCAGACACAGTCTTAATAGCAAACTCTCTGATCCTCTGGCTCATACAGTCTTTCCATTACATCATGGGCAGTGTTTCCTCAGCCTTACTTTAGGCACAGGAGTGTTATGTAGATTTATCCATTGAGACTAGACTCCACCAATCTGCATTTTGATTGATTGTGGTTTTCTGTAGTGGTTTATGTCTGTTGCAAAGAGAAGTTTCCCTGATGAAGAGTGAAGACTACAATTATCTGTGGGTATAAGGAAAATATTTGTAGATTCTTGTTAGGGATTATGCTGGTTTACTGAAGTAGTAGTTATAGATTCTCCCCTAGTAATCATGACTTCACTCACACTGATCTTTTAGCTGGGTTTTCAGTATCAGGAATGTTTTCCCTCTTGTTGAGTGGCTCTTAAGTCCAAGTAAAGAGCTGTTGGTTAACATGAAGGTATATGTGCTGCTACTGCATCCTTAGGGTTATCATGCCATGATGGGCATTGTTACACATTACATGAACATGATGGTAGCCTATTTTTCTAACAACAATATATTAGAGGGTACACATTAGTATTAAAATTTATTACATGACATACATACTGATTGGAACATAATGTCTACCAGCTTTAAATATACATAATTTTTTTTCATTTTATACCTCAACCAAGCTGAGAAAAAACACAAGGGCAAAATAGTCCCCAAACTTTAGAAAGACCAAACCATAACTTTTGAAGATGAAGAAGCAGCTCCAGGTGATTGCTTTATTTTGTTTTTCTACATTGGGTCACAAGATGATTCCTGCATATTGAATAATGGTATAGTGTTTTTCGAAGGCAAAATTATTTTTCTGTTAAAACAACTACAAGTAGTAGCACATTGGTTAATTGATAGAAATTTTCACTGTGTTATGTCAAACTTGTTTGTTATTATAATAAGTTCATTCTTTTGGAGAATTAGTTTCTTCCTTATAGATGTTTTGATGTTTTACATAAGAAGTTCTGTGTTTTTGAAATTATAATTTAATTTCAACCATTCTCCCTTTCCTTCCTCCCTCTAAAGCTTCCCATAAACCCTCCTTATCTCTGGAAAATCCATGCCCTCTTTTTCTGACTAACTCACTCTAGTGCATGCATAGGTGTGTGTGTGTGTGTGTGTGTGTGTGTGTGTGTGTGTGTGTCTGTGTGTCTGTGTGTGTAAGCAATATATACACATACATATATAGTCCTAAATATAACATGTTCAATCTGTATACTAGTACCTGTATGTATGTTTTTAGGGCTGGCTTCTTGGCACAAGACAACCAGTTGGTGTATTCTTTCTTGGGAAAAGCCAGCTCTCCTATTCTTAGCTTTCCTCAGTTGCCTATACTTCTTTGTAAATTTGTGAGGCCCAGCGGGCATTGCTCTATCCAGTTGCATATGTATTGGTGCCATTCTTTTCAGTTCACATTTGGGCAGTCATGTTAGTGAGACTTTATGGGTGTTGCTTCTGATATTACTGAGTGACACAGGCTTACAGCAAGCTTCCCCATCTTCTGGCCGTTAAAATCATTCTACCTCCTCTTGGGCAGTGTTCCCTGAGCCTTACCTTAGGTGCAGGAGTGTTTTGTAGATGTATCCATTGTGACTGAGCTCCACATCTCTGTGTTTTGATTGGTTGTGAATTGTTGTAGTGCTGTCTGTCTTGCAAAGAGAAGTTGCACTATTGAGGAATACAGACTGCTATTACGTTAGGATATGAGGACAAATATTTATAAATTGTTGTTAGGGATTGTGTTGTTTAGAAAATTAGTGGTTGTAGATTCTTTTCCAATAATAATTTCATGAGTACAGAGTTTTAATCTGGGTTTTCAGTACCAGTCACTCTCTCCCTCTTGTTGAGCAAGTTTTAAGTCCAAGTAAAGAGCTGTTGGTTACAAAGAAGGTACATGTGCAACTGCTGCATACTTAGAGCTATCATGCCATGGGGGACATTGTTACACATCACCTGAAATAGATGTTAGCCTTCTTTAGATCATATGCAGTAGTATTAGGAGCTTTATTATATGGAAAATACAGCAGATTAAACATAATGGGTTCTATGTTTAAATGTACATAATGTCTGTTTTTCATTTCATACCTCAATAAGGCTGAGAAAAAACAAAAGGGCAAAACAATCACCAAACCATGGAAAGACCAAGGTGGACTTTTTGAATATGGAGAAGCAGCCCTAGGTGATTGCTTTCTTTTGTTTTGTTTTTATCTATATTGATTCGCATGATGCTTGCCTTATATTGAATAATGGTATAATGTTTTTAGAAGGCAAGATTGTTTTTAACTTTTAAATAAACAAGTGTAATAAGTACCAGAATGATAAGTTCATAGATATTTTCACTGTTATGAATCAAATTTGTCTCTTATTTTAAGTTCATCCTTTTGGAGAATTACATTGTTTCTTGATTACAGATTCTTTTCATGTTTCCAAAGAGAATGATCTCACTTATTATGAAATTATCATTTAATTTCAACGTTTCTCCATACCCTTTCCTCCTTGCAAAATGTACCTTCCCTGTGCCAAAATTCATGGCCTCTTTTCACAGTAATTATTAAAGATTATATTTAAGAATGTCTATGTACACACACACACACACATTCCTTACTATAACCTGTTTAGTCTATATAATGGAACCTGTATGTATGTTTTCATGTTGGGCTCTTTGGTACCAGGGAGTGAATTGGTATATTCTTCCCTAGGTATTCCTACTTCTAGGATTCCCAGTTTCCTTCCATTTTCTATCGTCCTTTGAGTAGGGTTGAAGACTAATGGACTTTTTTCTGTCCAGTTT
>LZPO01035430.1:44050-61541 GCA_001675575.1 Neotoma lepida | reverse complement strand
TAGCCAGGCAGGAAGCATAGGCGGGATAAACAAACAAGGAGAATTCTGGGAAGAGGAAGGCTGAGTCAGGAGACGCCAGCCGCCTTGGAAGGAGCAACATGCCTGTAAACCGGTAAAGCCACACAGAATCCCCTAAAGATATTGTCACCCCCAGATAGCAGGAAGTAATTTTAAGAACATAACACCCATATTCCCAAGAGGTGGGATGGGTGGTTTTGGTCATTCAATGGGTTATAGATATTTGTCATTGTTTAGGATGTTTGGTTATAAGTTGTTATTGGTGATAGTTAAAAAAAATGAACAAAGGAGATTAGATTCAGAGTTCTAGTTTTGGAAAAAAGAAGAATAAAATTTAAAAAATTAAAAAGGGGTATATATAAATGGTAGAATAAAAGAGTAGATTATTGAATCTACTCTATAAAGAAAAAACAGGGATATAAATAAGATAGGATAAGGGGTTAGATTATTGAATCTATTTTGAAAAAGCAACTACTTGTTTTAAATATTTTACATTGATATGGATCTTTGTATAGCGATACAAATTTAAGGTTATTTTTGTTAGAACATACTGTACATACATTTCTAATCTTGTCCAAGGTATTGTACCTATACAGCTCATTTAACAATGAAACACAAATTTCTAGTCCTTGAAAGTTATTATTACAAACTATTTTAGGATAATAAAGAAATTCAGGTTAATAGCCACCTCTTACAATTAAATTTGTAGTCATGTTAGGTATTTTTTTGTTTCCCTTTTTTATTATTAAGAAATTGTATGTTAATTTTACATACCAATCAGAGGTACCTCTCTCCTTCTTCATCCTGGCCTGCAGCCTTCCTCCCACAAGACACCCCCCATTCCCACCTCCATGGCAAGGACTCCCATGGGGAGTCAGCAGAGCCTGGTACATTCAGTTGAGGCAGGTCCAAGCACTGCCCCTGACCCAAGGCTGTGTAAAGTGTCCCACCATAGGCACTGGGCTCCAAAAAGAATGCTCATGCATCAGGGATGGATCCTGATCCCACTGCCAGGGGCTCCATAAGGAGGTCAAGTTAAACATCTATCTTGCCTATGCAGAGGGCCTAATCCAGTCCCATTAGCTTGGTTCAGTTGTCTGTAGATTTCCCCATCATGATTTTGATGCCCCTTGCTTGTAGAATCCCTCTTCTCTCTCTTCAACTGAACTCCTGGGGCTTGGCCTGGTACTTGGCTGTGGATCTCTGCATCTGCTTCCCTCAGTTACTGGATGGAGGTTCTATGATGACAGGATATTTACCAACCTGATTACAAGAGTAGGCCAGTTCAGGCACCTTCTCCACTATTGCTAGTAGTCTAAGGTGGGGTCAACCTTGTAGATCTCTGGGAACTTCCCTAGCACTCTGTTTTATATATGTTATAAAGTCAAATAGATATATTTTAGATAGACAGGTTGTCTTCAAAAACTTTAGAGATCTACATAATATGGCATTTAAGATATTTTCATAACATAGGTTCCTTTTTTTTATGACAGTAAAACATGTCTGCTCCTGGAAACACAAATCTACTTCAGAGAAGAACATGGGCATTGAAGAAACTCCAATGGAGTTTACCTTCTTTGTGGTAAAAGTATGCCTCTGGGCAAGAGACTTCCCTATCCTCTACTGCTGACAATATGCTGTCGAAATTGGACAAGTAGGACAGAAAAGAAAGTGACTGCTGAACCTTTCCAAGACAAGGTGGGACAGTACTTCAAATATCCTGGTTCACAGAAAAGTCTGTCAGATATGCTAGGCCTATAGGCTGAAGATGGATGCCCCAATGTTGCAGAGGATCCTTGAGTGACTGTCCAGGCAGCCAGATGTTTCTGTCATTTTTCACTTTTTTTGGAGGTGACTTGCTTGCATTTCCTGCTTACTCAGGTAATATTATTTCCTTCTTGGGTCTCTGATGGAGTTGAAGATTTTACAGTTATAGTTTTCCTTGCTACCAGATTCAGAAAAGAAATTCACTAAAGAGGTGTAAAGTGTATAAGGTTGAGAGACATTAAAAGATTTTGATAATGCAAGTTAGAATAGCAAGTAGATTAGGTACAATATTTTGGACTCACCAAGATAGTATAGATATGGAGTACTTTCTCTGAATTTGTCTATTGTTAATGGACTAGACATTATTGATTCATTTATTACCTGCATATTTTGTATATAGATATTGTACTTATTGTATATAATTTTTCTTTTATTGGTTATAATGTTCTTTTTATTTTAGATAAAAAGGCGGAAATGTGGCGATATTTTGTTTGTGCTCTTACAAATAAAGCTTGTCTGGAGATCAGAGTGCAGAGCTGGCCACTAGAGGCCAGGCAGTGGTGGCATACACCTTTAATCCCAGGACTTGGGATCTCATGGTTCTGATCCCAGTACTTGGTTGACACACCTCTTTAATCCCAGCACTTGGGAGGAGAAAACAGGGTATGGCTGGGTGGAGAGAGGAAGTGTTAAGACAGGGTAGAGACAGGACCTCAGTCCTTTTCAGTCTGAGGATTCAGTTGAGGTAAGAATTGGCTGTGTCTTGCTCCTTTGTCTCTCTGATCTTTCAGCATTTGCCCCTATATCTGACTCCACAGTTTTTTGTTTTGTTGTTAAGACCAATTAGCATTCATGATACTATACCAAGCAGATTTATATTCTGCTTAATACTCTCCACACAGACAAGATATTGCCAGCAACCAAATGGAGGGGAGGAAAAATACAGGGTAAATAAAAATATGCCTTCAAAATTGGAAAAGGGTTTGTTAGAACCTATCTTAACCCCTCCTGAAGTACCAGAATCAGATTCAAAGACAGCTGTATTTGTCTCATAAGAATTACTTGGATGATTTTCTTCATGAAGTTACTAATTTTCTGTTGACAAGGCACACTGAACCTATCATTTCACAATATTGTTTACTGACTTACAGTGCCTTATTTGTGTGGACTTTGGTTCCATAGGTTGTGCTGATGTTGAAAATGTAACATTGTAGCCACTCACCTCCACCAGGAATGATTTTGTTGACAGCTTCTAAAAGGAGAATTCCCCTAGTAACTGTACTTTAGAAGTAAAAATTCTGTCTTGAAGTGTAAATGTAAGCTAGGAGAATGGTTTTCTGGAAGTTCCCTTATATGCTGTGATTCCAGATGTTGAAAAACTACACTTCAGAATAGTTTTCAATTTGTAGAAAACTTGTGAAGATCCTACAGATTTCAATAACACCCAGTTTCCCATATCCGTGGCATCTTATATGTGAAGTGTTAATTTAATTTTGAACAAATATTGATGCTCTTTTCACAACTGAAATCCACACTTTATCTTGTTTTCTTTTCTTTTTTGACAAAATAAATTATAAGAAGATAAAATAAAAACTATTACGTTGAGGCTGAAAAGGAAACATAACAGAAGGAAAAGAACCCAAAGAGCAAGCACAGGAATCAGAGACCCACTGTTCACATACTCAGAGTTCTCATAAAAATGTAAAGCTGAAAACTGTAATACATAAGCAAAGGACCTGGTGCATATTCATGTAGGCTCTGTTATTGCTGCTCCAGTCTCTATGAGTTCATACAAGCTTTATTCAGTTGATTCAGAGGGCCTTGTTCTCCTGGATAACTCCATCTCCCCCCCCCTCCCGCAGGCTATTACACTCTTGCTGGCTCTTCTTCTGTAGTGTTCTCTGACTCTGCAGTGAGGGATTTGATGGAAATATACAACTGAGAGCTGTGTGCTCCAAGGTCTCTTTCTCTGCATAATGTCTAGCTGTGGGTCTGTGAATCTGTTCCCATCTGCTACAGGAAGAGGCCTCTCTTATGATGGCAGAATAAAGCACAAATATATGAATACAGTACAATATCATTAGGAGGCATTTTTTATCTTTTTTGACTAGTGTTCTTTGGTTTCACCTGAGGTCTTGGATCTACCTAGTCTCTAGTTCTTGGTCATCCAAACAGTGTCAGGTATGACTTTCATCTTGTGGAGTGGGCCTCAAATCAAATCAGACTTTGACTATTTCCACAAGTTCTGTGCTGCCATTGTCATAGCATATCATGTATCATATCATATCATATCATATCATATCATATCATATCATATCATATCATATAATACCATATCTGATGGGGATTCCTTTTTGTATGTTGTGAATGTGTGTTGTTTTGATTGGTTGATAAATAAAACTATTGGCCAATGGTGAGGCAAAATAAGTTTACGTGGGACATTTTAACTAGAGAGAGAGGAAGTAGAAAGCAGAGTTGAGCAGATGCTGCTAGCCACCACTAGGAGAAGCAAGATGTAAAGGTATCAGTAAGCCACAAGCCACATTGCAAGTATAGATTTTAAAATATGGATTAATTTAAGATGTAAGAGCTAACTAATGGGAATCCTGAGCCATTAGGCCATAAGTTTGTAAATGATATAAGCCTCTGTGTGTTTACTTGGGTCTAAGCAGCCATGGGAGCCCCAGCGGGACACAATTTTTTTTTTCTTACATATATCATATCATGTATTTTAGGTCTAAGGTTTTGTGGCTGTTTGGTGTTTGCATTTCTCTTTTGGTAGCTGTCTTAGTTGTGGAGTCTCCATTGCTGTGAAGAGACACCATGACAACAGCAACTCTTAGAAAGAAAAGCAGTTAATTGAGGTGGCTTACAGTTTCAATTCATTACCATCATGATTGGGAGCATGGTAGCCTGGAGTATGGTGGCATGCAGGCAGACATGGTGCTGGCATCATCTTGATCAGAAGGCAACAGGAAGTGGTCTCTGACACTGGGTGGTATCCTGAGCATATCTGAGACCTCAAAGCCTGTCTCCACAATGACTCACTTCCTCCATAACCATGTTGACTCCAGCAAGGCCTCAGGTCCTAATAGTGTCACTTACTTTGGGGGGGGGGATTTTCTTTCAAACCATCACTGTAGGCTACAGATTACCTTTCCAAATGAAAGACACTAGTACATAGGGGGCGAAAGCTCCATGTAGGCTTCTGCACGGTCAATGAATTTTGTGAGTATTGTCCTTGGCAATGGTGCCCCTGCGGTCAGTTTGAGGAGAGAAACCAATTGCCTAAGAAGACTTGTTCCCTGGGGCTCCCTTTGCAAACAACTCATTTGAATTGAATCTAAAACAGTCCCAGTACTAGAAGCCTCATTTGGTGCCAAGAGATGGCCAGTTGGGACTCCATTACTTCCATTATTAGGAGATCTCATTAGTATCACCTATGTAAATGTATTTTAGGGATTTTCCTTTACAGTAGATTTATATGCCATCCCTCAAATGCTCCTCAGTTTTAGTTGTCCCTCTCCACATTGCCTCCCTCAATGCTACATATCCCTTCTCTCCCCACTTGATCCTATAATTTATGTCCCAACCCACCCTCCATCCACCCATAAAATTTACTCTAGTTTTTCCTCCCAGGAAAATGCATGTGTACCCATAGTCCCTTTCTCTAGACCTAACATCTCTGGGTCTACAAACGGTAGGTTTTTTACCATTTATCTAATGGCTAATGTTCACATATAAGTGAATACATACCTTGTCTATCTTTTTTGGTTGGGATTACTTCACTCAGAGGGTGATTTCTTCTAGTTCCATATATTTACCAGCAAATTTCATGATTTCATTATTTTTAAACAGCTAAGAAATACTCCATTGTGCAAATGTACCACATTTTTTTATCCACTCTTCTATTGACCTCAAGACCTCAAGGCCCATCTGTTGAAGTTGGAACTTGAAGTAGATTGATTCTCAACTTTCTAAAGACCCCCAGTATTGGTTTGTCTAGGGATTTAATAAGTTTGTAAACCCAAGAGTAAAGGCTAATTCCACAGCCTGGGCTGTCATTTATGTTATTTACCTTAGCCAATTTGACAAGAGTAAAATAGAATCTCAAAATATCTTGTTTTACATTTCCCTGATGGTTAAGGATGTTGAACCTTTCTTTAAGAGTTTCTCAGTCACTTGATTTTTCTCATTTTTCTCTATTGAGAATTCTGTCTTTAGAATTGTACTCAATTTTTAAATTGGATTAATTGGTTTTTTGATATTTAGTTCCTTGATTTTTTTTTGAATATTTTGAATATTAGTCCTCTATTGGATGTAAAGTTGGCAAAAATCTTTTTCCATTCTGTAGGTCACTTCATTGTCTAAATGATAGTGTCCTTTGCCTTCCAGAAGCTTTTCAGTTTTATGAGGTCTCCTTTATTAAGGAGAAGTTGTCTCCCATGTCAATGAATTCAAACTCTTCCCCACTTTCTCTTCTATCAGGTTCAGTGTATCTGGTTTTATGTTGAGGTCTTTGAACCATTTGTACTGAGGTAAGTGCAGGGTGGTAAGTATGAATCTGTTTGCATTTTGGTACATGTAGATAACCATGTTGACCAGCACCATTTGTGGAGAATGCTTTCTTTTTTCAAGTGTGTGCTTCTGGCTTCTTTTTCACAAATCAGTTGTCCATAGGTATGTAGATTTATGTCTAGGTCTTCAATTTGAATGTATTAATCAACATGTTTGTTTTTATACTTATATATACCATGTGGTTTTTATTGAATACATAGTAAAATTTGAAATCATCAAATATGAGATCTCCAGTAGTTCTTTTATTGTTCAAAATTGTTTTATCTATCCTGGTTTTTGTTGTTGTTGTTTATTTGTTTGTTTTTTCATAGGAAGTACAGAATTGTCCTTTCTCTTTTATTTTTATAATTATGCTATTTTCTTTTGGCTACTTTTTCTCTAATAAAATACATTCCCACCTCAGCCTCCACCCTTCCCAATGCCTCCTACCTCTCCTCATCCCAGATCCGTTGCTCTTCTGTTTCTCTTCATAAAAGAACAGACCTCCCAGTGATATTAATCAAACTCAGAATAAAAAGTTGCAATAAAACTAGGCATATACCCTCATATCAAAGATGGACAAGATAACCCAATAGAAAGAATTAAGTCCTAAGAGGAGGCAAAAGAGTAAGAGACATCTCACTCCCATTGTGAGTTCAACCAAAACCCCAAGCTAAAGAATGACAGCTTGTATGTCTATGACCTGATTCACACCCATGCAGGCTCCTTGGCTGCTGATTCAGTCAGTCTATGTGAGACCCTATGAGCCCTGCTAAGTTGATTCTGTTGGCCATTTTCTTGTGATGCCTTGAACCCTCTGGTTTCCATAATCCTTTTTTTCCATTCTTCTTCAGAGTTATTCAAGCTCTGCCTAGTATTTAGCTGTGGGTCCTTGTATCTGCTCCCATCACCTGTTGGAGGAAGCCTCTCTGATGACTATTGGTTTAGGCATTGATCTTATGAGCATAGAAGAATATCATTAGGAATAATTTCATTGATTTTTTTTTCAGTTGTATTTGTTTCTACCCTAGGTTTCTAAGCAATTCAGCATCTGCATCCTGGCAAGCTTGGCAGTGTCAGGGGTGGGCTTCCTCTCAAAGTGTGGGCCTCAGATCAATCATTGGTTGTACACTCCCATAAGCTCTAAACCACCATTGGCCCAGCACATCTTATAGATAGGGTAGCTTGTGGGTCCCAAATTTTGTGGCTTGGTTGATGTCTGAGCCTCACCACTTGGAGACTAGCCTGGTTATAGAAGATGACTGGTTCAGGCTCCATATCCTCAATTAGATTATAAGGAGTCCTTGGTAAAGTCAATCTCATAGATTCCAAGAAATTTCTACTGCATTGGGTTTCCATATCAACCCCTAAACGCCCATGTATTGTAGTTTTCTCTCCCCATACTCTCTCTCTCCATCCCTCCCTTCCCCCACCTGATCTCTCTTGTTCCAATCCCNACTTCCACCTCCATTCCCAGTCCACCCAGAAAATCTATCCTATTTCCCTTTCCCAGGAGGATCCAGGTGTCCCCTCCCAGACCTCTCCTCTTTATCTAATTTCTCTGAATCCGTGAACTTTAGTGTAATTATTCTTTACTTAACAGCTAATAATCTACTTATAAGCATCTGGGTTGCCTCACCCACAATGATATTTTCTAGTTCCATCTATTTGCCTGCAGATTTTGTGATACCATTTTTTTCCCTAGCAGCCATGTAATATCTCTATTGTGTAAATATACCACATTTTCTTTATCCATTCTTCAGTGGAGGGACATTCTAAGTTGTTATAATTAATGATGGGTGAACATAGTTGAGCATACCATATCCTTGTGGTAGAATGTGGCATCTTTTGGATATATACCTAGGAGTGCTATAGCTGGATCTTCAGATAGATCAATTCAAAATTTTTGGAGAAACCACCATATTGATTTTCATAGTGGCTCTACAAATCTGAACTCTCAATAACAATGGAGGTGTTTTCTCCTTGCTCCACATCCTTGCCAGCATGAGCTGTCATTTGTGTTGTTGATCTTAGCCAATCTGGAGAGCTGTCCTTTCTAAGTCTGTGAAGAACTGTGTTGGAATTTTGATGGGGTTGCATTGAATTTGTAGATTGCTTTTGGTATGATGGCTATTTTTACTATGATAATCCTACTTACCCATTAGTATGGAAGATCTTTACATCTTGTGAAATTTTCNATTTCTTTCTTCAAAAGCTTGACAGTTTTATCATGCAAGTCTTTCACTTGCTTAGTTAGAGTTACACCTAGATATTTTATACCACTTGAGGCTATTGCAAAATGTATTATTTCCTTGATTTCTTTCTCAGTCCATTTGTCATTTTTATGTGGGAGGTATATAACATAAGAAGAAGTTCTTCAGTGGAATTTTTAGGATTACTTATGTGTACTATTATATCATCTGAAAATGAAGATACTTTTTGATTTCTTCCTTTCTAATTTGTATAAGCTTGATCTCCTTCAGCTGTCTTATTGCTCTAGACAAGAGATCAAGTATTATATTGAATATATATGAAGAGAGTGGTCAGTCTTGTCTTGTTCCTGATTTTAGTGGAATTGCTTTGAGTTTTTCTCCATTTAATTTGATGTTGGCTATAGACTAGCTGTAAACTGACTTCAATCTGTTTAGGTATGTCCTTTATATCCCTAATCTCTCCAGGACATTATCATGAAGTGGTATTAGATTCTGTCAAAGGCATTTTCTGCATCCAAATAGGAGATTATTTTTTTTTGTCTTTCAGTCTGTTGATATAGTGTATTACTTCTATAAATTTATGCATAGTGAACCACCCCTGCATCTGTGAAATGAAGCATACTTCTGCATGGTGGATCGTCTCTTTGATGTGTTCTTTGATTCAGTTTACAAGTATTTTATTGAATATTTTTTACATCTATGTTCAAAGGAAAAGTGGTCTGGAATTATCTTTTTTTGTTGGATCTTTTTTTGGTTATGGCCTCATAAAATCAATTGGGCAATATTTCTTCTGTTTATGTTTTGTGAAATAACTTGAGGAATATTACAATTAACCCTTCTTTGATAGTCTAGTAGAATTATGTGCTAAAACCAGCTAAACCTGTGCTTATTGAGAGAATTTAATGACTGCTTTTATTTCACTAGTGGTTATAGGTCTGTTTAAATTGCTTATTTAATCTTGACATAACTTTGATAAGTGATACCTATCAAGAAAATTATCCATTCCTGTTGTATTATCCAACTTGGTGGGCTATAGAGTTTTATATGTTTGTCTTTATGTTTCTCTGGATTTCCTTGTTATATGTTTTATGTCTCCCTTTTTGTTTCTGATTTTCTTAATTTAGGTAATTTCTCTTTGCCTTTTATTTAGTTTGGATAAGAGTTTGTCTAGTCTCTTATACACATCTAGATGTGTATAAGAGACAGGTACAGTTAAGTTGTTAGTATGAGATCTCTCCAATTATTCTTTTGTATTTAGGGCTATGAACTTGTTCCATAGAACCATTTTTGTTTTTTCCCTTAAGTTGAGTATTCTATGCTTTCATTTTCAGTGAATTCTACTCTTCCCTCTCTGATATCTCCAAAACTAAAAACAGTTAAAGACTCATTATGTGTAGTCAATTCATATTTATTTGAATGACTACAATAATACTCATCTCAAAACCCTCAATTTTTTTCTTGTTTTCTTCTTTCCATTTATATTTTGTTTATTTGTTTTGATTTTAGGGATTCTTCCACTCTAAATAATAAATCTNTAAGACAGTTATGAGTCATTATTGTGTATGATTCTTTGTATTAGTTAATTTACAAATATTTAATGATCCTGGTTTCAAGACGTAGCACACAACAAGAACTAATGAGAATTGTTATGTGCTATAATCTGGATATTAATGACCATCTGGGAGAGCTGATAGCCCAAGGAAATCACCTGTGGTGATTTTCTCATTTCTATTATAGCTCATTTGTTTTATTTTAATTAGGTAAGAAAAGAAAAAAAAATCTCTTCCCCTACCATGGCTGTCTGAAGGAATGATGATGCTGTAGGCAACAGGTGTAGCTGATTTTAACAAATTGGTAACAAAAAAAATAATAAGATTCAGTTTCTGAGAAAACATTAACCCATGAGAAGAAAATGATTCTTACAGTATCATGAGAATAACATTTTGTCTAACCTACATACATACACATACACAAACACAAACATACACCAACATGTTATTTATAAAACACAAGAAAATAAGTTTTATGGTTTTGTGAAAAATCACCTGCTAAATATGCTTGACATTTTCATTTAAAAAGGTACTTCCTAGCACGGTGTTACACAAATAGTTTTTGACTATTGTACCAAGTGCAAAGACTTTCTGCTAATAACCTATTCTTTTCTTTAAAAATGATATGTAGATTACATGCATCCAATGGTGACTAGCTGTACAAACCAGATTTTCAGCTCTATCCTGTCATTTGCTTGGTTAATTTAAAATAAATGAATACTGAAAATCCACATATCACAAAAATTATTATTTGCTATGTACATGTCAAAGCATGAAATACAAAGAAGCATTTTTTCCTCACATAAAACCAAACTTCCATTATAAATAAATTCTTTACTAATGTGAATAGAAAATTATTTTATGTGCTTGTTGAAGCAAAGATAGTTCACAGAAAAAGATTAAACAGGTCAAGAATACACAAAGAAAGGCAAAAAATACAATGCACACTACAAAAGATATGGGAAAATAGGGAAGTATAAAATCAAGACAAGACATTTTGAAGAACATAACAGAATTTTCTTATTCAAAATATGTAGAGGAGAAGAACAAAATATAAAATATTCTTTCAGAGAAACCTTTCTACTTATGTTTTGAGGAATTATAAATATGCACTTTAAATATTTCTCTACAGCTTCTTAAATGAATAATTTATGGGTACCACCTCATGAATCTTTTCATCCCTACCATGCCAAGTATAATTACTTCTGTACTGCACTTGGTGAAATGCATCCACAATCTGTTTTGATATAGAGCTCTGTTGGTGTTCAATAAACATGAACCGAGGTTGAGGCTGAGATAAGCTACTTCCAATCACCACACATGGACAGGACTATAAATTTAGCTGGCAAATTACAAAAGGAAATCTGTGTGGTTCTGTGTGGTTCTGTGTGGTTTTGTCTATGTGAACTGATGTGACAACACTGGGCAAAGTGTCCCCTAATACCCCTCCTCCCACAGTGCTGCATGATAAATGTTGTGAGGTTCAAAATGTGGGCAAGGAAACATGTTTAAAATTAATATTACAATGGAAATGAAAAGCAATTATTTTGAACATATATAAATCTGTAATTAGTATTTGTTAAATTGTATATAGTACATTTTTGAGAAACCCTATATCCATTTTATTTCATTTTTTTAAACAAAACAATTAAATTTCCCTGCTTATACTACATTTATTCAAATGGGATAGTCTTATAGCTGTTCATATAAGGAAGAGTAGATATTTATATTAGGTGAATATGATTTTTGAGAAGCACTGAAAGACAGTTGTCATGTGTGAAAGCTTATTACTTCTTCCACAGATAAAGAAGATATACTAAGAACACACAGAGGAGTTGGTTCCTAACACACAGAAAACAAAAACATATAAGGTAAAGTTATAGTTTTAGGGGGAAGAAAATTGGTGTGTTCAAAGTTATGAATTGACACATTTTATTTTTGAAAATTATGAAAATCCTCTAACCATCCATACATCACAAAATAGGCAAACAAACCATAACTACAATATAAAATTGAGTCATAAGATAATGAGGGCCATCTTTACAAATGCATATGGAGTAAGTTTCCAGGTTTAAATGATAATTGGGATTTAAAAAAAAAAGAAAATCTGTTATCTGTTCTTCAAAGGAACAAAGTGATCAAAATACTAGAGAAAAAGAAAACATTTGGTGACCTTTTTAGTTCTAAGTGAATGAGAGGGGCATGGCAAATATGAGGAGCGAAAAAATGATAGTTATCTAAAAGAGTATACCTTCTCCATGAGGCTTTTAGTATTGTAATAATGTATAGTTTACTGAAAAAATTAAATCAAATATTGGGGTGAAATGTATGAGACAAAGTTTCTGCATTCCAAATAAATCATAGAAAGGCTATTGAAAGCTATATGATGAAGGGATTAACCTAAATTAAACAACAGAATGCTCACTGTAAGCTGTTAGTAAATGAAAGATGAACATATCCAGCATCCCCTGCCAGAATATTTGGTTCTTAATAGACACAGTCTGTAAGTCAGTGGTTCTCAACCTGGGGATCAAATGACCCTATCAAAGAGGCCACTTATCAGATATCCTGCATATCAGATATTTACATTGCAACACATAACAGTACCAAAATTACAGTTATGAAGTTGCCATGAAAATAATTTCATATTTAGGGCTTACTACAACATGAGAAGTTGTATTAAAAGGTTGTAACCTTTGGAAGGTTGAGAACCACTGCTGTAATTTGCCAAACTGAATTTATTTTACCTGTTTTTCCATGTACCATAACTGTATTTCAAAACTGAAAAATTACAAATATATTGTCAACATTGGCAGCTAGTTTTTTAAAGTCCAATGTAAGATTTTATGTATATATAATTTATATAAGATTTTATATGTAAACAAATATCTAAGAATGTATCATATACATAAATATTTTTGACATTTAAATTAGTTCTGAAATCCATCTGGTAGTATTGTGTGAGCAATAATGCCTGGTGCTGTCCCTTCATTATGATTGATGGTTTATATTGATTGTGAACATAACATGCCCTAGAATCACAGAGGAAGGAAGTTTCTGAACATGTCTGTTAGGGATTATCTAGACTAGGTTAGTATCTGGGCGTGTCTATGGAGGATTCTGAATGTGAACAGCATCACTTCATGGATTGAGTCCTAGGCCAAAAAAAAATGTTAAGGAGAACAATGGATATCAGCATTCATCTCTCTCTGCTTCTTGTTTGAAAGTGTAATATGAAAAGATGCTACAAGATCCTGCCCTCATGCTCTGATCAACTGTATGTTCTAACTTTCAATCAACATAAAGCCTTCCTTTCTTATATTGCTTTTGTCTGGGTATTTTATACAGAGTCAGAAAAGCAATTAAGATACAGCTTAAGATGGTAATATGTGAGAATACTTAATGAAGTTTACATGAAATTCTATTTATAACTTTTAATATCTGACATTAATGTTGTGAAAAAATAAAAAAAGAATGTATTTAGAAATTCATACTGTATATAAACCATGAGGACAGAGTGCCTGTTCTGATTCTAGATTCCAAAGAAAAATAAAGCAATACCAAGACAGGCCCCAGGAAATCCATCTTGGGTTTAATCAGTAGTAAAGAGGAAAATTTGAGCCTATCATGTTTTGATGTGAGAAAAAAATTGAACAACATATTGTTTGTCTCCCTTTTCCTCGTGGATGGTTAACCACTGGCCCAAGAGGGCTAAGGGAGCCGAAGGTGCGAGCAGGACTCAGATGGCGCTGAGCATAATGGAAGGAACTTCCTTCCGGGAGTCAGTTTCAGAGGGACAGCTCCTTTATTGAAACAATGGGGTGAACTTATATAGCCCAAGTCAGGGGGAGGGGAGAAAAATGAACAAGGGAGGGAATATACCTAATTTACATATTCAGACCTAATTGAGGGCTTATCAACATTAGTGATGCACCAATTCAAATACCGGAGAAGGCAGGAAGAAGCAGGAAACTTACGTGCTGAGTGATACAGTGTTTGCAGGGCGCTCTGTGTAAAGTCATCCTCCAAACAAGGTCAGGCATCCAAGTCTAGAGACTCTCTCCGGGTAAGGTTAGACAGAGAAAGGGACTCCTGCTGAGAAAGGGAGCCTTCCATATTGCACCAAGCTCAAAGAGCTATCCAGACATGGTGAACTGCAACCTTAAGTGCAGGGTACTCCAAAATCTGCTCCTATTTTATTTTATAATGGAGAGGTAGCATAATAAGGCTTTGAGAGACTTATAACCTGTATTGGAGGCACCAAGGGTCTGATAGTGGACCATAACCTGGTAGGTGATAGTTCTAGAAATGGTGGTAATCTGTGATCGGAGAAATTGTGTAAGGCAGGGAGTAAGCATCAAAATAAAACACAGCATAATTAGAGGCCTAATAAGAGGTAGGAGCCATGAAAACAAGGTGTTATTGAACCAATTTGATTGTTCAATAGTTGGAAATCTTGAGAGCAGGTCTTTACTAAGTGTATCGAAGGTTTTAACAACATTTGGTTGTCAACAACATTTGAATCATTTTTATCACTGAAGAGACTCAAGGATGTTTGTGGCTATGGCTAGTAGCCAGGCAATCCTCAAGTTCATATAGGTAGACCTGTGGGATAATCACTACAAGGGTGGAAAAACATGTAAAGGATGAGTTAGCACAAGGACTAATGGTTCCTTGACACCAGAGAAAGGCAGAGGAGCTA
The DNA here is from genome assembly GCA_001675575.1 of Neotoma lepida. NCBI lineage: Eukaryota > Metazoa > Chordata > Mammalia > Rodentia > Cricetidae > Neotoma > Neotoma lepida. Next base: position 46,734 of record LZPO01035430.1, on the reverse strand, counting down.
GCACACATTGTTTTAGTAACAGTGACATTAAAAGAGCACCTGGGATGGTATTTTGAAAAGTGACCCACAAGGCAGAAGGGGAGGTAACAGTTAAAAAAAAATGGGACATCGTGGAGTTTTTGTGGAAGAAGGGGTATTGAAGAATTATCTTGTAAGAAGTCAGTAACAGGAACAGCTGTAAGCTTTGGCTGAGAAAATGAAGCCCAAAGGAAACATCTAGAAGCATTAGGGTGGGGTGTAAGGGGCAGCAGTTCAGCAGTATATTGAACACACTGTAATCAGGGTGGACTGAACATTTCTTTTAGATTTGGTTCCTGTTTAAGAAGATTTTATGGGTTACCATGGACTGGGAGGCCTTCACCAGCTGTCAAGAAATATGAATATCAGCAAAGGGATGTGCAACATAATTGATGAGATATAATTTCCCCATGACTCATATTCTCCATCTTTCACCCCAGGGGTCATCTATAATAATGGAGATGGTTATTTTCATTTTGAAACGGGATATTTCTGTGGGAACTGAGTTCAATTTTGCAGGACTATAATGGCAGCCACTATAATGGTCCTGATTTGTGAGGCAGCCTGATTCTCCTTTCTAACCCTTCTGTCAATACATGAAGCAGAGAAAGGGCTTAGGGGTCACAGTGGTTGAGGTAGGAGAGACAGGATTAGAAACAGAGCTTTGGCATCCTTATTGCACTGGTCCAGGGACCCAACCTCCTGGTCCTTGCCATCATAGGGATCTTGAATGAAAAACACCAGTGGTGGGTGCTGGGGAGAGAATTAGGGGGTTGATAAGTGATAGGACAGGCCTGTAATACAATAAGGACTGCCATTAAAATAGCAGAGTGAGAGAGGTTTGGAGGGGTATGTGGCTTGGACAGTGGCCCCCAGGTAATGGATGCCCTTACAGAATATCTTGTTGCTCTGCAGGGAGTAGTATTTCCTCCATCTGCTCTGTCTCNGAGATGTCAGTGAGAGGTGGGCCATCTTTCTGGTCAGCAGGGTGATGCCGGACATTTCTGGCTAGACCCCATTAGGCCTCTGCTGGTTCTGTGGAAAAAGACAAGCAAAAACCCCTTTCCAGTTTTGAGGAGAGATTCATGTCACTTCCATATTCCATCCAGAAGGTAGCATCATGGTACCAAGATGGGAAGGTGTTTGGAGTTTTTGCAGATATTGAATATATTTAGGGTGGTCAGGGCCATTGTGTATTAGAGCTGTAGATGCTCTCTCTCTCTTTTTAAGTTGAACCTTTAGAGTTTGATAGTTTTTTTTGTTTGTTTGTTTCTTTATTTGTTTTGTTATCTTATGAGCCCTTGGCCGTGGAGATTGTAAAGAATCCCCATGTGGTTGACAATCTCCCATTTTGAGCAAAAAGCCCTGAATTGGGATCTAGTAAAGGTAGGACCACTGTCAGTCTTTCAAATTCAGAGCAGGGTATGTGAGCCATACACTGTAACAGGTAGGGACTGAGGGATGCTGGAAGAATCTGGCAGCCAGGTCCAGCTTTTATATGTTAAATAGGCACCTCGACCTTTCATTCCAAGCTTGAAACAGATATATTTTAGGGAAAGAAGGTAGGTAAAAATTAATTTTAATTAAAAATTTTAAATATTGTCCAAGATAGAATTTGGTCAGGCCCAGTATCTTTAAACTTTCTAGCTGTGTGGCCTCAAGACATTTGTTGTAAGGGCTTATATGAACAAGACCCATAGGCTACTGTACTTTCCCATGAGAACTTGTTATTATTTTCCAAGAATTTCAACTCTCAGAATCCCAGAAAGGTACATGGTCCTTGGCCAGGTGTCTGGCAGTGAGGTAAACTGTTTGNAGAACCAGTAGTAGCTCTTAGGAAAGTGAAGCCTATGGCCTGAATTTTATACCTGAAGAGAACTAATATAGCTGAAGCCTTGTGAAAGGAACTGCTTACATGTTGATGTTAAAACCATCTATTTATCAATATTGTATATTATAATAAAATATNTTAGACATAAGATGTTTCATAGCCTTATAAATTTAAGTATTTTTAAAAGCTGTTTAAAAATATATCCAGTATTTTTTGTAATTTAAATATTTTGTAGAATTCTAAAATTTTCTCTTAAAATGGTTTAAAATCTCTCAAAAATGAAATACCATTTTTTACTTGAAGAGGAAAAAGAGGGCACAACCACAATCCGCAAAAGTCAAGAACAAGCTCTGATCATGCAAACTATTTAATATTTAACATTTGAAATTTATTTAATAACTTTGTTTTCAGGACAAGACAGGAATTGTGACACAAAAATCCATCCTAATCTGAAATATCTTTGAGCTCCATTATCNTCTCATTGGTAGGCCCACTCCATGTGATCACCTTTAATTAAGATAGCAGTGGAATTGAATGACATCCATCTTCTCCAACCCTAGAAAAGATGGCTTGCAGCCATATGGCTGCCCAGAGAAAGTGAAGTCACATGATATCTACCTTCTCCAACTTTAGTAAAAATGGTTACCAGCCATATGGCTGCCTAGGNATAGCAAAAGCCATGTGTGGCTTATATCCCAAAATGGAATCATGTCACATGGTTTCTTTAAGATTACCTATGTATAGGTTTTCAAATATGTTTTACTACTTTTAAGATAATATTTTTCATAGATTTTAAACCAAATCCAATAAAATGAACTTATAAATCTTTTTTTTT